>JAUTBT010050799.1:0-15904 GCA_032361225.1 Lepetodrilus schrolli | reverse complement strand
CATTTGTCACTTAGAACAGTATGGATCTCACAAGAAGTGCGTTTTAGTTTAGGTAATTGTTCTATCTCCAAACATATATTTTTAATTGTAAGGATACGACTTCAAATAGGGAAAAAAGATACTGTTTCTGATGAGTTGCATCAATTTGATTACATGTACTCAATACAACTACGAATTTGATTCCATCAATAGGTTATCAAATATAGACATCTGAAGTTTCAAATGCGTTTCATTCAAAACGGTAGTGAGGTCACTTAGAACAACGTGGTTCTCAGCTGACGATAGACTGACTTTATGTAAATTCAATATGGCGAGGAAGTATATGTGATGCCCACATGTTCATCTATACAATGTGTTCTATGCTTGTTAAAACCTACAGCTCTTGCCGTTCTTCGTCATGGACATACTGGGTAACTACCCTGGCGTCCCGGGTCTCTTTGTCGCCTCCTTGTTTGGTGGAGCTTTGAGGTAACTTGTCAAAATAATGACACTTTGTGCTATAAAATATATACGTGTAGCTCCATACCACCAGATGTACCTACAATAGCACCATATCAGGCGATGTACCAATATATTAAATCTATATCAGCCGATATTTAGACTGCTACTTCCCCACAACTATTTATTTGACAAACAATATATTTATTCCTTATAATAGTCATGAAATAATTACGTAATTAAGGAATAAAATGTTTATAATTTATTATTTTCTATTTCCCATCAGTTCAGTGTCCTCTATGTTGAACTCTCTGGCCGCTGTCACGTGGGAGGACTTCCTCAAGCTGCGCTACTCGCATTTCTCCGACAGTAAAGCAGCGATGGTTACCAAGTTACTAGGTACACACAAGTCACGCACACGAATACACCGCACACACACACACACGCACAGACACACCAACACACACGAATACACGACACACACACACACACACACACACACATACACACACACACACATATATAAATAGTACGACACATATTGTTATGGCTACTACAGGAATGACAACGCATATTTAAACAATTTCGCAATCAGACCACTTTGCAGATATATCATAGCTTTCGTACCTTCAAACATCTTTTAATTTCTCTTGTCATCACTCGCCAAACTAAGTTTCAGTCTACACATTGTACATAGTTGTATACATGTATAGTAAGCGGAACGTGGTTGAGTTTCTGAAATACTTGTAAATTTTTGGTCAATTAATTGTGAAAGTATTGAAGACGAGTCCCATTCGTCGTATTATACAATGAATGTGTATGATCATGGATTATACATATTAACTAAACATTTCAGTGTATATGTATATTTTCAGTTTCGACCAGATAGTATACATATTCACCAACATTTCAGGGAATATAAATATTAACTGGAAAAAAAAGGACTACTGTTTTTTTATATATACATATTCACTGAAATCGTGTTTAATCTCATAAGTGACAAAAAGACATATATAAATAGAAATAGTCGGGAGGCAGAAAGGTCGAACCAAGAAGCAGGGTACATACAATGTGTTATGGTGATTTGGGGGGGGGGGGTAATTTGGGGTGTCATGAGTCAGAGAATGCATGATGACATTCTGCCATTATTGGGCAAATATTGCTACAGCCATTTTAAAAATACAATTTGCTCGGCACAATAATACACGTTTTTGAGGTAGGGGAAAATGTATCTTTTCAACCATACAAGGTACAACCTATATCGCATAGCTTTAGACCAATACCAACACTATGCGTTTTTGTGGCTCGGGTCTTAGGGTCTTAGGGCCTATCTATCAGAAATGTGTCAATCTGTTGCAATTGGAGATACACATTTAAACAAGGGTTCTCTACTGTGCGGAGTACCTCAAGGCTCGGTACTAGGCCCTGTATTATTCACGCTGTGTACTAAACTACTAAAGAGCTGGGGGATACGATACAGCTCTTGGGCCTACGACACCATGCAGATGGCATTCAGCTCAGACATGTTCCTTACTGCGACTATCGTGCACAAGCTCCCCTCTGCAGAACAGAAGAGTGAGCACTTTTCAACCTAACTAAATTACTAACTTCTATTTGTCTAACAACTTATGCCATGAACAGTTTCTTTACAGATATTAATTATATTCTACAACGTGTCTATCTGTTTACATCAATATCGTGTTGATATCTTGAACAGTCGCTGAGTTTGCTAGTTTGAACATCCACCATGTTTTCACGTATTTTTTTCACGTATTTTTTTCACGTATTTTTTTTTGGGGGGTGCACCTAAAAGAATACCAAGCTTGACGAAATATGCTTAAAGGAGACTACTTCTAAAACATGATAATTTAATATTTTACAAACATTTTGTCATGTAGAAATACAGGCACTTGCCACTGGATCGTATCATAGTAAACATTATTATAATGTTTCTTTTGATATTATTTGATATAATAACATAATATACCATATATGATAGTAAAAATCACTCTAAAACAAATATATCAAAACATCACCCAGCCGTCTACTACTAAGTTATATTAAATTATTATATTGGTAGAGGTGCAATATTGAAAAATATATGCCTAAGTATGATCTATATCATATATTTACCTCTTGACTTTTGTTGACCTAATTACCAAACTAATTTGCATATTATATTATAATGAACAACGTAGAGCATGTAAAGAGACACATAATGAGACAATATAGCTTGTACCTTGTATAGTTCTAAAGATATGTCCGTTTGATGGTTTCCTACTTTGAAAAACTTGTATTATTGTGTCCCGAAAGTTCTATTCTTAAAATGGCGGTAAAGAAAAGGTGCAGTTTTTGACTAAGGAGACCATGAATTACCAGAAAACCACCAGAAAACATCGCATGTACCCTGCTTCTAGGTTAGACCCTTCTGCCTCCCGACTATCTCTATCTCTTTGTTCACTTCTTATATGAAACATGATTTCAGTGAATCTGTATACAAAAAAAAAGTTGCCTTTTCTTTTCAGTTAATATGTATATTCCCTGAAATGTTCAGTTAATATGTATATTCCCTGACTATACACATTCACTTTAACATATACATTGAGACATAAGCAGCTGTTGAAATTAATAATTTACATTGACAAATATAATTCATCCGACTATTAAATTTGACAGCTAGCTGCATACGTGTATGTAATTGAGTTATGTTCTTGTTACTATCTAGCTGTATACGTGTATATAATTTAGGTATGCTCTTGCTAATATCTATCTGTATACGGATATGTAATTTAGGCATGCTCTTGTTATATCATATCCAATTTAGCATATGCAATTTAGGCATGTACGTGTTCATGTTCTTCATTGTCTAGCGGTGGCCTACGGCTTCCTCGGAGTCGGTGTGGCTTTTCTGGTCGGTCGCCTCGGTGGTACAGTTCTACAGGTGCAGATATAAGAGAATCAATACAGGACTAGTAGTGAACATATGACTAGCATAGTGAACATATGACTAGCAAAGTGAACATTGGACTAGCATAGTAAACATAGGACTAGTATAGTGAACTTAGGACTAGCATAGTAAACATAGGACTAGCATAGTGAACATGACTAGTAATTGATCACAGAGAACAGTATGAATGGCATGACATCATGCGATCATGGCGTCTGGCACGTTGACATTGATTGCAATGAATTCAATAAATTATGTTTAGGCCAAAGTGTTTACCTAATAGTAAAAGTGCATTGTATCGAGGGGGTGCGTGGGTCTCATTATACTGCAGTACACGCAGCTTTAGGGTGCAGTAGGAAGCTTGAGCATATACCACCGTCAGTTAATGTGAATGTTTTGAACCTAATATATTTCAAATCATAGAAGATAAATTGCAAAAGTGCTGGCTTATGAAACGGTTAGATAATACTTGAACTTTTCGTTATTGCTGTATGTGGTACATAAAAAGACGTAGGAGCCAGCACATTATATTTCAATGTGTAATTGTAATTAAAATATTGTATATTATTATTTATCAGTTTTACATTTTATCTCATATATTATACATCGGTTTGCTCAGCATACTTAATAATTTCTAATTTGTTCTGTACCACCAATATAACAATGCCAGTTAACTTTTATAAGATGAACATAGTTCATTTCTTCTTAGTATACGTTTGCTTTTTCTAATATACGTTTCAATTGAGATGCATGCAATACAGTTCCGTTTAAAATAAGCGATCCCCCCTTGCAGGCGTCCTTGACACTGAACGGCGCTGCCGGAGCTCCGCTTGTTGGAATTTTCATCCTTGGCGCATTTTTTACAAGTGCCAATTGGTGTGTAAGTACTACAGGTCCATGCCTATGGAATAGTGTGATCTCACCCGTGATCCACTCAAGAGACTGGTCTCAATTACATATGGTTAGATGAAACATTCCCAAATATATCTTGGTTAAGCCAACTGTAAAACAACATCTAATTAATCAATTCCATTAACATTGGAAAAAACTCTCTAAATAACTCACATAAAACAAAATAGTATGTAATGTATGAACGAATGCCAAAATAAGACCAATATATGCTGGAATTGCCTCCTAATTTCGAGTTGCACGATGCTCTTGTAGGCACCAATAGTTGTAGGGACTGGCAACTGCCATTACAATATTCAATATTCAGATTGCCTACAAGAGTTTCCTGCAACCCAATTCCAATTGTAGAAGACTCTACAATTTGACTTAAACTATTGTAGCGCTACAAGAGTGTCGTGCAACTGGACCCTGGTACATTCGTTTTAAAACAGGAAACCATTAACTGAGAATACATTAACTGAACTGAACCAAGCGCCTTTGAGCAGCTAGCCAATAGCTGGATACCGGCGCTTTATAAATGTATATTTTGATTGATTGATTAGTAATTTGTTATTAAATGTTTGTACTTGGTGGCAATGACGACCTAGCTAATTCAGTATTTTCATTGGTTTCCTTGTCATGTTCCCCTTAAAAGGCCAATCATGTTCAGTTTATTCCTACCAAATTTGTTGCCTTTACTATGCGCATTGTGTCTATTTCAATTATGTCTCAGGGAGCATTTTTCGGCGGTCTGATAGGCTTTGCCCTGTCCATGTGGCTGAGTATTGGCGCCTATGTCACCCGACCACTCGACTTCCGCCTCCCAACTTCCACCATGTGTAATGCCACCTACTACAACGTCTCCACGTCGACATTCCCACAAGCCATTCCTGTGGACACAAGTCACCTGTAGGTTCCAAACAATCACATCTTTTCATATAGCAATTACTAGCAGTGACATCGCCACTAGCATAACATGAACTAAGGCCAGTTTTAGCTTTACAAGATATAGCTTGCAAACAGGTTGGACTGTGATCTATGATTTGTGAAATGTTGGTGGCAATTTTGTTTCAAATTTTGAAAATGATTTGGGAAAAATTGACGCTTCACTTGAAATTGTTTTGTTTCCCAAATTTTACAATTTTACCAACTTCTTTGAAAGTGACTAACGGTTACCATGCACCAGGTTACACGCGTAATGTTTACATACTAGTATTTGGCAAGAGTGTGTTTAATATTAGTATTGTGACTATATCTTACTGCTAGGTTTAAATGTATGTAGAGGTGCTAACGAGACTAGCTGTCGTCTGCTGTAGGGTGGGCCTGGAGAAACTGTATGGATTATCATACCTCTGGTTCAGCGCCTTGGGAATTCTCACTTCGGTAGTTTTCGGACTAATTATCAGTTGGTTTACAGGTAAATATTTATATATCCCAACAATAGACATGTAGATTGTTCCTTAGTCATGTTCTTGCTTCGTTCAGTTTAGACCGTGAATACCATTCATTGCCATGCATGTTGTTACTCGTAGAAGGCGACTAGTATGCCACTCGTCTAATATTCAATATTTACTTACCTATTCTTCAGATTGTTGGAAATTTTATTCAGGAAAGATTAAAAAACATTATTGTACCAGTATTTACAACTATTAAAAAAATAAGAAGAATTATTTCAAACTCTAATGTATGTCATTTGTAGGCCCTACCAAAGCAAAGGACGTGGATGAATCGCTGCAACTACGAATTGTGGATAGACTGTGTACTTTCTGTTGTATGTCCAACTTTGTTAACAAACAAAAGTCGAAACAGAAGGTAAGATATGGTTATATCCCCATTATTGTAATAGAAAACGTCTACTTCAAAGGAATAAATGTACTTATGTTCATATATCTTAAAATACATCATAGATGATCAGCATCACGTGTATTTAACACTTCAACAGTTAGTTCCAATCTGATCCAAGACCATGAATAGAAACTTCAGACTTCAGAGCTTCAGACTGGCTAGGAGGAGCTATCGTACACTGTATATAATGGATTTTAACATTGGGCCTCATCCATGCAAGCATAATCAGCAATACGAATAGGGCATCACTAAAATTCCCTAGCGGGTCTAAAGCTGAGGTCACCCAGTTTTGAAGCTCTCGTTTCCAATAAAGATATTCCTGGTAGACGCCCGTTTATAAAGCTCTCGTATCAACTAAAACATTGTTTTAGAAGCTTCCATAGCCACCAAAGTGCAGGTATGGGTTGATATAAGCTTCTGTATTGCAGTGGATGAGGACACTCCAGGAGGAACGAGAGCGTGAAGCATACTATATGCAACCTGATATCTACAAACCAATAGATGAAGAGTTTTCCAGTATACAACCCGATATCCACAAACCAGCAGACGATGTGCGTGGCCGTAGTGAAGACGAGACTATTAAAGAACACACACTTTGACAAGCATTAATTTTCATGTCTACAATCATTAAACCTTCAACGATCAACATAATACTGTCTGGAAAATTGATGTCCTAATTCTAGGTTGTGTGGGTACATTAAAGAGGCATTGTCGCCATTTTGGGTACATTGATTACCATTTTACCATTGTTCATTTAATTTGAAGTTGTCTGAACATTACAAATAAAAGTATGGTTCGTTGACGGGCGCCCGTTCTGTTCAGTTATTGATAGAACTTTATGGGACACGTACATTAAATTCATGGATTTGTAAAAAGCTATCGATAAAATATTACATACGCCGCCTAAAACCTGTTATTGTTGATCTGGGGTTTAAAGCCACTTTAAAGATTCTTTCACTCGTATCATGGATTGCATGCATTTGTACAGCTTGTACTAGTCTGGATTATCATTCCGCAGATAGAACATGGATACCCCATTCAGACATAGTATACTGATTCCAAGCCGATCAGATCTTGCTTTACCCCCAGGGAAACAACAAGTATCATCTTTTAACGTCTTTTGGTATGACGCGACCAGGGATCGAACCTGGGACCTTCCGCATTCCGGGCCGACGCTCTGTTCCACGTTATGTAAATCGGATAAAATACCAGGTTCCACGAAGTCATCTCCCATATCCAAATCGAAAAAACAGACACCACATGTTGCATATTAATAAAACCATATACATGTAAATGGTTCCAAACGAACATTATTATGAGCAATGATGTCCTCAGATCTTGCCTCTATTATTATACACCCATGCTCACGAAACATTTGAGACGATTTCAGGTCGCTTGCTTGTACAAGGCACAAAACGTCATGTGTATATATGCAAACTAATGGTTCATTAAATCCGATTACGTTCGCTAATAAAACCGTCTGCTGAATTAAATCGTATATCTGATAACCATAAATAGTAAATAGTCTTGCGGGAAATTCAAAGCTAAACATTGTATTCTGACAGTGCATTCGAAACGGTTTATTCAACATACGATGTCTAGCAGACGGAAATGCTTTGATTTTCCCTCAAGACTATTTACTAGTTATTTTTAACAAACCAGAAGAGAGAACGTGCATTGAGTCATTGAACTTCCGTCTCAGCAAGTAGGATGATTTATTGCATATTTTTGTAAATTTCAATAACTTGGTTCATGGTTATCGGGGAGCATTAAATGGTACCATTAAGACAACTACAGAGCTTCACAATAAAATAGATATGCACATTGACATTTTCAGTCGAGTGTTGAGGGATCATCAAGTGTCCTCCCTTGTTATAGATATTAGATTGCGAGTTGAGGCTGACCTAGACTGGTAGCATGCCTCCTTTATATTATTTTTAATTTTTAACATAAATTACATTCTTCTTCCTTTTTATTTTCGATCTAGAATATCTATACTATAATTTTTTTTAATTTAATTAAAATTTTATTTACTATTATCACCGAACCCCTGTGTTCTAGGCCTCCCCCGCCCGTTTGCCGATAGCGAGCCACTAGTCGAGAAATCACACGTTGGAATTTACCAAAGTGTCTGGCAATTGCATTTTGAGCTTGGCCAACCTCTAACATGCCTATTGCGAGCAATTTCTCATTTTCTGTAATTTTGATTATATTTACTCGAAGAATGAACCATGTGGTTGTCGCGTTCACTGGAAGTGCAAGTAACCAGGACGTGACATCATGACCAGCACGATCTGCACATGCAATGTGCTACGTTCGAGCGAGTTGTATGTATGAGTTCGATACCCGTGGTGTGCCCAATGTAAAACAAAGCTGGTCAGTTGATACATTATTTCTGAAATGAAGTGTGTTCCCTGTATATATATATTGTAATCTATTTGACTTAAGTTTCCATTGATAAGTATTTGCGGATAAGCATAGGTGTGTTCTAATTACATGATTGATACTATGCACTAGATAAGTTGCATACCATTTGAAAATGCTCATTTTAATAATGCACACGAGTTTTAATAAATTTTGATTGCAGTTATACTTAATAATGTTGAACCCTTTAGTTAATAATCCAATATAGTTTTCGATTGCTTGTTTAGGCAGACGTGTTATTTAGCAAAGAAAGTCAAGTTGTTTCACGGTATACCTTGCTATTGTTATGGCCATCAAGATATAATAGGCCGGCCATTTTGAACTCACGTTGATTACTTTCCTAATGTTGAGGTGTATGCATAAATACTTGTATTGTTTGAACTATTATCAGTAGAGTCCTGAAAATTTGTACACTAACAGGCAAATATATATTGTTTAATCTCATCATTGTTTTTTTTTGTAAACGAATTTACGAAATGAAATTAATGGCCTGCTTTAAGTGCCCGTGTACGAATTTAGTACATCATCGATACATTTTCAATTCCACTTGCTTAAAGGCATACAGTAACAGATTAAGTGGTCGTTTTGGACGGAATTGGGAGTAATAAATGCAAAGTATATTCACTTAGCATATGTATTATTACGGCTATTTTACCCCCAATTTAAGCATTAAATGGTTCACCCACATTGGTTGGTTGTCGATTTGGGGTTTAAAGCCACTTTCAATATTGTTTCACTCACATCATGGCTTGCATGCATATGTACTACTTGTACTAGTCTGCATTTCCACCAGTTTTTTTAATTGTTATAGTGCTAGCTCACTTTGAGGTATAATACTGCAGATAGTATACTGTGTCTGGGTGGGGTATTCATGTTCCGACTCCAGGCCGACCAGTGCTTGCGTTACCCCTTTAATGCCGAGCACCAAGCAGGGGAACAAGTACCACCTTTTAACGTCTTTCGGTACTACTCGACCTGGGATCGAACCCGCAACCTTTCGCACTCCGGGCATACGCTCCAACCATTACGCCACGGAGCCAGCTCCACTCGCATTGGAGATTGTAACAAGACTACTGTAAATCAGTAATTGGCGAAGGAACAATCAGAATTTATCGGAGAAAATCAGACACTCGTGTAATTACAAGGTACAAAGATCACCTGAAGAACTCTGAATGAAGTTTACATTTGAACCAAATTCAGTTTACTTTACCGAAGAAGTAAATACAATAAAATATCAAAATAGGTAGCCAGTGGGACATGCGGAAAAATTAGCTTGTCCCATCAACTTGTGTAGACAAATCAAATATACATACAGTACTATCAGGCATCTCCCCCCAAGGGAAGGGTAGCACTAATTTAGTACACCATCATCAATACATCTTAAGAATGTTCTGCAAGCCTAGTAGAGTACTGCGGGCAAACCAGCTGAAAGCCACCCTCATCCAGCTGCATCGCGGACAACTAAAAATCCTGGACAGGTTCATCACATGGCCAGTTATGGAAGTGATGGCAATTACTACTTGCCCGTACTCCAAAGGCATTTGAAAACACCAGGCGAACAATAAATTACACCCACTAGTCCGTCCGGTTACCAATTAGTTCAACGTTTTAAGTAGATCGTCCCTGCCAAAACCATGTTTGATCCTCAACTTCTACGATATCTACTGGCTCGTAATCACAGGCAAGTCGACACTGTGGGGAGTTGGAGTCAGCGCAATACAATATGGACATTGTCGTCGTCAGATTACACAAAGGTAATGTAAATGCATAGCTTCTGATGTTTACGGTATCTTCCCCCGATTTATCTATGAATAATTAATAAGTGCAGAAGTAACGTATGCGCAATATGGCCATCTTTGCCGTCAATGACAACAAATAAGCTCCAATAAAGTTATTATTAGGTATTGGATTAAAGTGGAACTTATTACACCATTGACAACAAACAGTTGATAAAGTCTCGACAATGTTAATGAGCGAGAACAGCAATCCAGAACATTTCAAACCAAATGTTCATCACAGTTCTACGACAGCTACAGTCCAAGACCACCAATGCCACTAGTAGTACTGCACCTGATGGTGGAATGTATCGAGACATACACATAAGACACCAGGGATAAAAGGACTTTTTTCCCCTTCTTATTCTTCAGACCCGATGGTTCACAATCTTTCAGAGTCCATTTTGTTTCAAATGGATCGTTTCTGAAAAGTTGACGAGACGAAACAATGGAATGAACTGGGTCCAGTTGCAGAACTCTTGTAGCACTACAATAGTCGAGTCTTCTACAATTGGAATTGGGTTGCATGAAGCTCTTGTAGGCTATCTGAATAAGATAGTACTACAACTATTGGAACGGCAGTTTTATGTCCCTACAAATATGGTAGCCTACAAGAGCTTAATGCAACTGGACCCTGTATGAGCATTGTTTCCAGAAGTGGAAGTATGTGCTCTATAAATGTTCATACGATTATTTATCTTCAAATTAGGAATTGTAAACGGAAATGAAACAAATGTCTCAGTATTAAAAATTGTATTCAGGCCTTTTCAAAAGTGTAATTTAACATTGATGTCCGGCTCCTGGGATGGGTTTTGGACCCAGGGCCTTTAACTGCACTACTACCAGCCCCAAAGCTGCCAAAACAACTCAAAGCTAAAATCCCTGTAGACAAATTTATTTCTTCATCATGTTACATCAAACTTCATCTTGTGGCTTGCACTTCGACAGTTTATGCAACCAGGGCTGATGCAGTCGACGACTCGCTGAAATTGACAATATTAGTAAAATATTCATTTCTCAACAGACCATTGCGCTGCTAGACGTACCAATAAATTCCAACATGGAACTAAAAATATGAAAGAAAAACCGAGCCAAATAAATCATTATCTGGCTGTTTTTCTTCAAAATACCTATCAAGAATTAAATTATTACTTCTGCATTGACAAATGGTTACGACCTACTAAAAGTAATAACCTTGTTTTACAGTAAAGTACAAGTTTCTGTAAAAAAAATATCTCTGGCATGGCAAATTAATTGTTCTTTGATTGAATTAGCAGTCTTCTTTTTTTATTAACGCAGCAGGAATATTTCACCCATAAGCAATGGTTATTTCAATAACTGTGGGCTGCAGTCCCCAATCCACATCCAGTGCAAATAAATCTACATCTGGACAAATAAATCTGCAGATGTCTGCAGATCCTTGGAAAAATGCCATGCCTGTGATCACTAATATCAAGTGTCTCTGGTTTGGACATTAGTTTAATGTATTGGCAGGCAATACCACATGTACCATATTGACTCCTATCTTGTGTCGTATGGATGCAATCCTATATACAATCCTATATACAGACATGCACAACTTGTACTTACTATTTCCAATTTGGTGGCAGCACCTTCTTGACCTTGTAGTAGCGGGCCAGACGGTGGATACGGGATTCTACCAGAATGAGGCGGAACTTGGCATCTCTGTCCTGAAAGTACACAGTAAAAACACCTGGCTGGATTGAACACAATGACTACATCTCTAGATGTACACCCAGTGATTTTATCAAAGGAGTCCACAAAGCATGTCTTCAACTTACATGCAGTAAAGGCAATGCTCACCATAGAGCATCAATTGTGATCAATCCAAAAGAGGTTAAGTTACGCGACGATTTTATTCAATTTCCAGGAAAAGAACACAGATGTTTACAACAATAGAAAAGTTCAAGCATAGAATAATAAAGTAGTTACCAATGTTCAGTAACCAAGAGTAAGGCATCATTGAAGTTCACTCTGACCTTGCATGCAAGATACTCACTGTTCTAAAACCAATATACCCGTATGTAGTTGTACTTAGGATACGGTATATACCAGTGTTTTGGCTGGGCAGCCACCCACCTTCCTGTTCCGCTCCAGATGTTTGCGGATGTTGACAGCCTTCTTGATCAAATGGTACAGATCCTCGGGGATGTCAGGGGCCAAGCCCTTGGCCTTTAGGATCCGGAGAATCTTGTTCCCGGTGACAAATCTGACTTGAGCCACTCCATGAGAGTCTCGAAGGATAACTCCTAGGAAGGCCAATATTAAGTATTGTTACGGAAATATAGCATGTAGTGATCCCTTCATGATAAAATAGGAGAAGGAAGGGGGTACACCCATCTATCTGCACATAAACACCATATATTACAAGAAATTGTTTTCATCTGAAATGGCCGGGATCTTGGGAGCCATAAGTCACGGCAATGTTTACAAGAATGACCTAGGAGCCTCAAAATCTGTGGAAGATGATCACAATGTAAAACAATAATTCACTCACTGCATGCCATTACACTTCCTCTAGCTCCTACCTATGCATACATGAATTAGATAGTTATAGCCAGCCAACTCACCTATCTGAGATGGGGTCAAGCCTTTCTTAGCCAGTTTATAAATCTGTTCCTGAACATCTTCAGATGTTAGCTTCAGCCACTGAAAATACAATAGAGACATAGTATTAAGCAACATAGGAAGTACAACAGCGATTCACAATGGTGGCATTGTTGTAAACTTACCATCACCTTTATATATATTTATGTCATTACATTATTGGCTACTCGTTGCATCCATGGCCTTCAATGGACTACTATTAATGAATTTTCAGACTACAAATACCCCTTTGATGTCGGAAATTAACATAGATAAGCTCAGTCGCGTGATGTCATTGATCATGCGTACTGAGCTAAGATAATGTGTCTAAAGTGTTTATTACGATACTTGCCAGTGGCAAGTGCAGAATAAACTTTACACATACATCAACAATACTTCCTGAAGCCATCCCCATGATAATACATTAGAATATTGGCAGCTTTAACCATGTTATATTTTCACCAAAGGTGATAGTGCTCAAAGCATATTTTATATGCTCTTCATGTGGGGATGCCCCAATTAAGAAAACAAAAACTTGGATCTAGAAATTAATGGATATAGAAGCTCAAAATGAAGCAAAGCCAGGCATTTAAAATTTATTTAATTGCATATAATGGTATACAGGATTTTTTATAGGTTTTAATGAAGATATTTTCATGTAAAACTACTTTCAACCAAGTACGAGGTAGAACATTACTAAAAAGGTAGATGAAAATTATCAGATATCCAAAATATTCTAGACCAATAATAACATGCATAAATTTCAAATTAATATTGAACTAATAGAAGCATTGTATTTTGAAATACATAAAACAGTAGTGTCCGTAGACAGATTTTAATAAATCTTAATCTGTAGGGCTGAATGTTGCAGTAAACCTGCGAGCATCGTCTGGTACTGAAAAGACCAAAGATGATAACTTCATTGCCACTCTAGACAGCACATCCTATCAATCTCGTCAGAAAGGTAACTTTTGCGAACATTGATGCCGGGCCACCTGGGCAGGATTTGAACCTGTAACATTGTTCTAGCTATAATAGCGTAAATGAGCTAATATAGCTTGATCTGTCATTTCCCCCAACCTGATTACGTACTTACAGTAGGCACTGAACGTCTGAATGGCAGGGAAGACTGGCTAATACCTTTTCTGAAAAGCAAAGAAAACAAAGAAATAACTTCTATGCAAGCAAAGGCCTGTGCAACAATATCATGATGAATGCAATATTGAGTTAATTACACCAAATTTCCAGTAAGTAAAATAATAACCTTCAGCAAGAGATTGGTTGAAGTATGCCACCCTTATATACAAGCGAATTAACATGGCAGGGAATGTGAAATTACCGAACGTGGCAGAACACTATATAGGGTTTAGTAGCAGAGGTAGAGATCTGCGGCACCCAATATTTGACTAATTTGTACGAGTTAAGAATAGCAGACAGATTTGCATCTGGCAACTACCAGTTTCAGCATAACCCTCAATCAAGCATTATTATCCAATCGGGTAGGTACCCCTCGATCTGGTAGTGAAAACAGTACAAAAGCTCTATAAAAATGAGGATATTACAGTTATATTGAATATCAACTATACAATTACATTTGGGACATTCAAGTTGATATTCAATAGAACATAGTATAATAATATCCTCGATGTATATGCATACCTGTTTATTCAAAATATTTTGAAATTAATTATTTGTTATATTCAACTAAATTTGAGTAAGCTCAATACGAACGATTTTCACCCCCTCCACTTTTTGGCGAGTTGGTGAGGGATTTAACAAAATCACACTTGGCACACATTGAAGCGTTCGCAACCAGGAACACGAGATCACGGTTCTCGGATAACTCGAGAACGGGGTTTCGAATATGCCTAACAAATTTCATAAGCTTCAGATCTTGCAGAATCCATTTTGAAAAGCAAGTTTCAAGCATAAAACTGGTGTTTCTGGAACTGTACATTTTCACATCTTCGTACAATATTGGGGTACGAATTAGGGAAAGATATCCGCCGGCATCCTACTTTTTTTTGTCACGTTTTCCTCTCATCTTTAACATTGGGAAAATATTCCGTCCTCAAGTTTCATCATTTAGATTTTAAAAAAATATTGTATTCCAACCGGGAATCAAACCTGCGCCAACCTGCACATGGGCGACAAGTTACAGTATCTGAGCACCTAGCAGACTGCGCTACCAGGGAACACATGAAAGCATAAAACAAACCTAAATAGTCTTGTCGCTCCATGTACCATGGGAACGCTGCAAGGAGTTGATGCTATTACGGAACGAGTCTGGTACTTTTACGGACGCTTCAGTCCGCGAGTTTTTAAGTTATATTTTACCACCACTTCAATAGAAAAGTAATTCGATGTTCGCGATCATCTTTGTTGTGTGTTCAAAATATTTTTAATTACATAGTTATTGCCAACCATAAGATAGTACAGTGGGAACCCAAGGGCTAAAGAAGACCTAGTACTCTGGGTCTGTGTAAAAATAACAGTAGCACTATGACATAACATCAATCGGCCATCCTCGGAACAGTTCTGTTGGTTATATCATGTGACATCCGGCTTCCATATTGGATTTTTATCGACAAACACGCGAGTTTGAGTTGTACATGTATTTTTGGTAGATTTCCGCCTGCACCCCCCCTCCCTTTTCTTCCATTCTATTCATGTGTCATTTTATCACATGCAACGATATCCGCGACACTGGAATAACGCAATACTGTTACTTTTACAGAGACCCAGAGTACTAGGTCTACTTTAGCCCATGGGTTCACACTATACTATCTTAGGGTTGGCAATAGCTATGCAATAAAAAAAATGTTGGGCCCATTTTATAACAAAGATGATCGCGAACATCGAATCACTTTTCTATTTAAGCGGTGGTAAAATATAACTTAGGAAACTCGCTGACTGAAGCGTCCGTAAAAGTACCAGACTCATTCCGTAATAGCATCAAACTCCTTACAGGGTTCCCACG
>JAUTBT010050788.1:0-15904 GCA_032361225.1 Lepetodrilus schrolli | reverse complement strand
AAATTATATATATATATATATATATATATATATATATATATATATATATATATATATAATCAATCCAAACTGTAAGACAATGTATCGCCAACGCGAATGGGGAATGATCGTGACACGCTGGCCCAAACCACATTTTGCACAGTTTTACCTTATGATAATAAAATACAGAGTGGGCTGCCCGATTTTAAGGGTCAAGGTCAGTTCAATGTCAAAGGTCAAATATATATGATTTAAAAATTTACCATAATTCACCAGTCAATATAAAGTTTAAATTCTCAAAACAACTATATGAAGTTTAAAACACCATCTACTATTAAAATATCATAATGAAATTTGCATAAATCCCAAATAGCCGCCATATTTCTAACAAGATCACTTGTGCTGGTAGTTTGCTAATAAATTTCTAATGCTATTTGCTATTCATATTACAGCAAACAATTTCAAATATGATCGAATTACAGTAGAATACTGATAGTATGTTTCTGTGGCTGATCGATTGAAATCATTATCGACAGCTGAAGTTTGGGATTCTAATGTTATACATTAACTGTCATAGGGATACTTAGTATAGGATAGTTGCTGTATAATCTGTATAATAATAATGATGATAATAATGATGATAATAATAATAATAATAATCATCATCATCATCATAATAACATACATTTATATTGCGATTGCATTCTCATAGTGCTACATACAATTAAGCATAATAGGTTTGAAGAGATGAGTTTTAAGGGATCTAATATAGGAGTTCAGAGATTGAGATAACTTTAAGGATAGAGACAGGGAATTCCAGTGCTGATGCTGCTGGTCATCCATTGCTTGATACTTTTACTACAATTTGCAGTCTGTGCAAGATACTCGGAGATCTCTGATGGACTGAACTGGTCAACAAGCTGAGTGTCGTTGGCATACGAGTAGTCACTAGTGGGAAATGTATTTTTGTCTCCATATGACATATTCCTCGGTATGTCACGTCACGACAGTGACATAGTTCTATGCATGCGCCCTGGATTATTGCAGTTACACTGCTTGGAATGAGTTGGAATCAACTTGAAGCTTCGTCAGATCAACTCTCCATCCAATAGCAACAGCTAGTATAGTTGAACAGATCTAGTATAGTTGAACAGATCTGACGCCACCTGCTCTCTCATGTTATTCACCCCAAACCATGAGGATTTGGGTCACCTACATTATATGATGATCGACTTCAGTTTTCAAATGCTGACTTGGTATATTGGCAACGGTTTACATATTGTAGCAATGTACCATGTGTTGGGTGGAGTTTCCCCATTAGCTTCACTATCCTTGTGAAACCGCATATCAAAGGTAATTCACCTTGATATTTTTGGTTTTCTAATAATTATACATGATACAGGTAAACCGCTCAATCTTTTCAAATGCTTGAGATGTAACTTCCAATGGAACAAACTGTCATGGATGTGGTGTTCATGAAACTGTCGGTTGTTGTTGGATAAACAACTATTTTATTTCCAAAATTATTTTCATTTTCCATTGAAATAGGACATTGCGTCGCATCAGAAGAAGTATGTGGAAATAAGGTAGAACACGAGTTTTATACCACTCCAGTAAGTTTCTTGCAGACTTTATAATTACATGTAATATGATACTAACAGAATGGAAGGTCTGAAGATCATCGAACACTCCCATCAGAATCACAATCACAATTATATTATTAACAAAGCATAACAATGCCTTTAGATCATGTTAGACATGGATGCAAACATGAAATTTGGGAGCCATTTCACTTATTTTAAGTTTGTCTGGATCGGCAGGAACCAAATGGCTCCTTAGAACATTTTCTAACTTTGAGGCCTGATTCTATTGTCTCTTCGTGGTGATTTGATTGTGGCATCTTGATCTGACTGTACACCTCTTTAACAAGATGCAGACAGTATGCTCTAAACTATCTTCTTCAGCACAACCACCCATGTGCAGTTTGTATTGGCACAAGAAAACAGTTCTGTTATTCTTATTTAATTACATCTACAAGAAACAAGAGGAAGATATAGCGGTAGTTTGTGCTCTTTCATATGTCTATGTATTAGACATGACACAACAATCCTATTTCAGTTAATATGGAAATAAATCAGTTTTGAAAACATTGGATATTTATCGGATAGGGACCAATGATTTCACGAATATGTCCATGTCAGGGTTTGTTGCATCGCCAGCATTTGAATAGATTAAGAGATGTATTAGAAATGATAGTACAACCCCACATGTCAAGGTGAACTATCTGAGCTTTTTACAGGCTTACAGCAAAGAGAGCACTGTTCCGGTGTGTAAACCGTTATCAATACCAAGTCTGCATTTAGAGACAGTTCCCCAGAGCCAAACATAGATGAGTTTGGGAGAATAAAATCAAAGAGCAGGTGACGTCAGGTCTGTTAAACCGTACTAGACCACTAACTGCACTAAAGTACTGATCTGATATAGCAACAACGTGTTCTAAGCAGTGCAAGTATACGAATGCATGGATCACATGTACATAACATTGTTCCTTATGTGAACATTCAGAGGGAAGATGGCATAAACCATATGGTCTTGGACATACATAAACTATCCTTCAGCAAGTACGCTTGTAATATAATCGTTGACATGTAATTTGCAATATTAGAATGACTAACCAGCTCAACGTGTCGATAAGTGTAATTATATTCATCAATCAGAAAGAAGCTATTCTATAATAATAATAGTAACAATAATAATAATAATAAACTAATAATCATAATAATAATAATAATAAACTAATAATCATAATAATAATAGGATTTACAAAGCGCAAGTGCTTCCGTACACCAGGACATGCTCGCAGTGCTAGTTTGTAAATCATTAATCCTATTTTGGAGAATGGACAGATATGTCTTTAGCAGATTTTATAAGTAGACATAGCAGAGACAATTCCTTTACTGAACAGGCAGGTTGTTCCATAGGCATGAAACAACATAGAAAGATAGTTTCACTCCATATCGAGTAGATCTAGGAACTAGCACAGTCAATAGATGCTAGTATGTTCTACTATTCAATTATATGTTTACTGTCATGTTTACTAGAACATTATTGGTTGCAATACAGACATTAAATACCACCAGAAGAATACATCTAAGAATACATCTAATTTCCATTTCTGTTAACATTAAATGAATTAAAAATGTATATGCAAAATAACAGAAAATAGGTGTATTGTTATCGGTTTGGCGGCTAGTTTTAGTATATGGCGGCCATTTTGGATTTTTCCAAATTAGTACATTATCTGAGATAGTGTTGCAACATTAATTTATTTAAGTAAAAACAAATGATATTAACTGATGAAATATGGTGAAAATGAAATTGTATTCATATTTTACCTTTGACCTTGAGCTGACCTTGATATCGGGCAGCCCCCGCTTAAATGTTTCGTCTTGTCCTAAAGTACAACTGTGCAAAATATGGTGCTTTGGGCCAACGCGTCACGATATCACCTATTTTGGGACTTGAGCCTCTCCACTAGTACGCCTTCTTGTGGGGGAAGGCCAAGTTGAGTATTATTGAACACTCCGCACTTCCACCTACGACTTTCAATGGCAGGATGTTGTAAAGAATATCCCAGAGAGGAGGATGCAGTGATTAGTGTCAGGAAGAACTTACTGACTCAAAACTCAGGAGTAAACATGGAAAAGAAACGTAATGATTTTAGTGAACACACTAAGCAGATGGATGAAGGAAAACTTACATCCGAGGCACCCTGTCAACTGAAACCAGAATACACCACTCTGGTGACACACTATGTTGACATTCACCTAGATAAACTACCCGCACTGAAGTACGTTGCTACTTTAATAGTGCCAGAGTCATGTCACAAACATAGGCTCGTAAGTACTAAACTATACTGAACAGCAAAAAAAAACATAATTATATAGTTAGTTGCGAGTAATATATTTGGTTTATTTTGAGGAGAATTGTCCTTGTAACAGTTTTCATTTCGTTTCTTCCGCACTAACGGTTGAAGCATGTCTCCAAAACACACCATATAGAAATGTCATGGGATTGTGATGTAAGAGATCCACATGAAAATCAGAAAATATGCTGTCTTACTGGCATTAAGGGGTATGAATACACCTAAAAAGGAAATATTCATTCTTTGATATCGACGTCGTACGAATATGCCAAGACTTACACCACAGCATCAGGAACAAGCAAGTGGACGCTTACAAGTGGTCAAAGTGTGAATACCGTTGTAATGTTAACATTAAATGCTTGGCAACATTATCCACACTTTGACCAACTTGTAAGGATGTCGGTCTTCATCCTATTGTGCATTGTGATTATTCATGCATATCTGTATAGTAAAATAATATATGCAGCTGTCTGTGTACTGCAATTACGTACAATTCAATGTACTTCATCACCTTCAGTGTCCATGTGGTCCAAAAATGCACTTGAATTTAATTAATAAATGACTCATTAATACCACCACTAGAATAACGTTGAATATAGGATTACCTACGACGTTCTGTAGCAATGCCATTTTATGAACAAGTATCCTAACATAATGCTGTCTATTAACACTGTATTTAGTCTGACGTTACCACATGTATTCGTTCGTTTTTTTGGGGGGTTAAATTTAGTTTAATTGCGGTATTATGGTCCCCTAGACATGCCTCACAAGGGGACTACTCTTCTATATTGATATGTAAAGCCGACACCTCTGCGAAGGATGGCCGAAACGTGTGCAAATTCTAAAAATGCGCATTATGCATCATAAAAAGAACATCTAGAATCCGAAGACATGGATGCTGCAATATTGGCCCATGACCAGTTGACCGACGCGTACTGATTATATAACGGCCTGAAATATATTAACAATTTGTGTCAATAAACAGTTTTTCCCTTAGAATCGTTCATGAATAATTTTACAAATATAAACTAGATTCTATACAGATGTGAACTGTAACATACGTAGTTGATAAACCATGACATTGGCTGCATATTTGTTTTGTTTTAGGAAATAGAGCATTTTTTAAAATGGCATTTACGTGTATGTATATATGTGCGTGTTCACTGTATAGTGTATGTATATATGTGCGTGTTCACTGTATAGTGTATGTATATATGTGCGTGTTCACTGTAATGTGTATGTATATATGTATATATGCTACATCCCAGTATGTCAAATTTACTTAATATGTCTTTTGCAGTACTTGACATTGTCTGCCATCTGTATACAGAACTCTACATTAACCTGTTGAGGTACTTGTCCCTGTGTCCTGTTGGTCATGAAACTACTTGCCCTGTAGGTAAAGGGCTTGTTAATCGGTGCTATTTCACATGTCCCCCTGTGGATAATACCTGTCCCGGGCAGGCGGACAATCTTTACTGTGGAGCCCTGGCATAGTTTCATTATTGACACTAACCTTCTCTTTAGATTCAGGCATAGTTTCAGTATTGACACTAACCTTCTCTTTAGATTCAGGCATAGTTTCATTATTGACACTAAACTTCTCTTTAGATTCAGGCATAGTTTCAGTATTGACACTAACCTTCTCTTTAGATTCAGGCATAGTTTCAGTATTGACACTAAACTTCTCTTTAGATTCAGGCATAGTTTCATTATTTACCTTAACCTTCTCTTTAGATTCAGGCATAGTTTCATTATTGACACTAAACTTCTCTTTAGATTCAGCGTCGGTTTACACCAGATTGTTCTTTCTGTACATTGGCATATATTTTAGCATTGAAGCTTATTTTATTACTGTTTATGACAAATGTTTCTTCGTAATTCGCCAAGTTTGACCTTTTGCTTGACTCACTAAAATGTGGTTCTTTCTGTTGAATTACCTGCGATGGGGAATGTAGTATGTGGTTGAGATTACCAACAGAAGGCATGGTCAGTAGACGACACCAATCAATAAACCATATCTAGATTAGCTAGTTTGTTAAAGGGTTCCATTAAACCGTTTCTCTTATGGATACAATGCCAGACGTGTATTTTTTAACGTTGTAATATAATTGTAATATCACGAACAGCTCCAGCTCTGCATCAACCGTAATACGTGAATTAAAGTTGATGTCACAACCAATAAAATATATGTAATGTAATATACATGAACGTTAAACAATTAGCAAGTATATAGCGAATGTGACCTTATATTAAAGTTGAAATGATAAAAGCCAGATACTCGCAACACGGTTATATACGACTACAATAGAAGAATTCATGAAGAAATATGAAACAGTAGGAAGAACACGTACATATAGTCAATGTTAGAACTATATACACAATTCTCAATTAAAATGGTATATTTATTTTATATCGCATTGCTCCATACTAATGTATGATCGAAGCGCTAGACGCTATATTATTATTTACCCAGGTCAACAGATCAGTGTGTACTGATGTCACCTTCTCAACTCCATGGGAATAATCCAACATTCACAATTCCATCTCTTCCTCCCGGGCACTCTGTTACAGCTAGTAGAAGTGGAGCTACTGGGTCTCAGCATTTGGTTCAGGTGCTACTCGATAGATTGAGCTAGGCTCGAACCCGGAACCTCCAGATTATGAGGTAGGCATACTAGACCACCGCTCTAAATCAAGGTTGAAACGTTGCAATCAGATTACAATGTCTGTTCTTACTTTCCATACACCTCTAGTGAATTATAGTCATACCGTTTAAACATATATTGATATTGCTTAAATGCCCACCACATCTATCGCCGCTAGGGCTATCAACAGAAGAGATTATTATTTTAATTTCTTAGATTTTAAAATAGAAATTATTTACTCAAATTATGTAGTATGTTAATCAGTATATTCCAGTACTCTGCTCACAATATCAGTATAGAATAGAAAGCTTAGTTCATGAATCTATTCACCGATTAGCTAAACAATGTGCATCTGGAGACTGTATTCGGAGCCCAGTCTTGTCACGGGCGACGACAACCTCGCTAATCATGTTCATTCCCCGTGCAATACTTGACCGACCTCAGTATTAAAGAGGCAAGATCATAATTGCATAGGTCCAGCATAGGCCTGTGTCGGATCTGTTTTATGGAACCGTTTAGGCCCTGTATACTGCCCTATCACAGATAAATCCCAAATTCGGAGTGGTAAGATGTCGTTTCTTTCATCATACATATGATCAATTGATCAAAGACAACAGCTCACATTAAACACCGAGAAATACATTCACTGCTGTCAATATTATTCTGTCACGGATCAACCTCCACTTGTCGATAGATTAACCAGAGAGATATTGTAAAGTATCGTCAGTTCAGTTGTTGTTTAGCGGTAATTTAACCAGCTGGTTTCCGTGATGGGGATCTGTACGCAGAAACCTGTGTCGTCACAAGTAACACCCCACTTCCGGCGCGGCCGCGCTTCTATCGTTTTTTCTTCTTCTTTTTTTTTGTTAGGTGGGTGGGAGGGTTGGTGTCTTTGGATAGGAAATACATAAATTTCTCGATGACTAAAATATCTGAAAAAAATGCTCACATGTCGTGGAAAGACTGTTCATTTAGAATATGCAATAACCCCGACACTTTGACATTCAACGTAAAATACTGTATCTGTTTAAAGCACAGAACATCGTTAATAATAAAATGTACACAATATATTGTTTTTCCTACAGCATGGACCTCAGCGATAGTCGGTGGATACTCAATAACGATGTATAGTTGTCAATATAATAGTAGTAGTACTACTACTACCAAAAATATAAATACTAATGTGTCAAATACACGTTCAAAGACATGCTCAAATTGGTGCATATTATTACACCTGTCAAAGTATCATTGTGCACTTACTTTCCGTCTCAGCCCCCTGGTGAGGATGCAGTTCAAGTGTTACCAGACTTGATGAGTTTTCAAATCTTTAGTATCGATCAATACAAATAGAGTGTCAATTTCTACAGATGTGACAATGTATGAATATATTTCTCTATTGTTCATAACATAAAGGTATTAAAGAGGAGAGGGAATATAATTGGATGAGTCACAAATTGACGCCTATACGTATGTAACCGGTTAGCAAGTAAATTATTGGCGTCGCAGACTAACGATCTGTCAGTGACAATGACAAGTTGTAATTTGTATAGTAAACTGTATGCAACATGAGCTCAAGAGACTATCAGCGCAGTCCAATGTCTAGCCTAGTTCACACCATACACGACAGCGCAGTCCAGTGTATAGCCTAGTTCACACCATTCACGACAGCAGCAGTTAAGTATGTCCAAGACACATGTAGATCCAGTATCCCACATTGGCAACGCTTCATGGCAGGTATCAAACACAACGTATCTTTTCTCAAGATGCTTCTTTCAAAAGTAGCCTCTTTGCATGCAATCTCACCGCTTACGCTTAGACTAAATTGTGTACTGCTTATCGTTATATTAAACACCTAAGCCAATGAATAAAAGAAGATTTCGGCTGTGGAGCAATTGAAAGACAATATATTAGGTGTAGTTATGTAAAATCCAGTCAAGTGGGAGGGACTTTGACGTGTTTATACTGGTGCCCATCAAATGAACCACCATGGATGCCACAGGTTTGTGAATATAATTACATTCAGGATAGCTTTACTCTTTGATCAACATCTAAATGTTGTCAATGCAGGACTGTAAGGCAGGAATATGTGCATGTTCTGCATTAATACCACATCAATGAAAAACATTATTATTGAATGGTCATACACAACCTTATAATGTGAAAGCACATAATCACAGACCGTGAGAATATGTAATGATCAGCATTGTCTCCAGTCATGATCTTTGTTAAACTGTGTTTTAAACGCATACTATCACAGATTATTTTTTTCCGCAATGGACTAAATGCGAGTTGGAAATGTATAGTATATTCAATTAGCGGAAGTATCATCGCATTTGTGTCGCAAAACTGCCTTCCATGTATCTACGGCACAGGGAAATCCCTTTCAAATCGCTACACCAAATAATGGAAATGGCTTCTCGCAGCGACGTTGAACAGCAATTCAGTCGCACGCACTGCTGGGGAGCTCGATGACATATATACTTTGTGCGTAGCTATAAATATTAAAACATTATCTAATATGAAAAATTGAAAACCAGTGGGATATTCTGAAAATGTAGCTAGTTGCCAAATAGACATATCAAATGTATACATATTTTCAGATAAAAATACGTTTGTCCATGAAATTTGTAAACAAAACAGTGCTAGTAAGCCTTTAAGAGCTGCATTGAAGAATAGTTCTCTCATGTCACGGCTTGTCAGTTTATGGTAGCAGGAAACACCCGTAGCACCGAGTATTGCAGAAAACCTGCGGGCATTGCTGGAACAGAGAGACCATGGGCGATAGCTAGCCAAGGGTGATAACTGTACTGCCACGGAAAGGTAACTTCTGTGAACATTGATTCCGTGTCCCCAAGGTGGGTTCGAACTCGGAACCATTAGCTCATGCATTATGAGTATTATTGAAAGATCAGAGCCGTTTGTTTCGAAGGAGCGGATGTTGGCATTTTCATATTTAAAACCCGAAGAAAACTGTTCAACGACGTTTAGTGCATCCCTACAGTGTACTTCCATTACATCAGACGGGTTTCGTTCCGTGTCAAATATGCATACATAGCATTAGTATGTGCATGTCATTACTTGTGCTTACAGTTTACATTTCCGGTAAAACCCGGATAGTTAATTGGTAATGTACTGTAATATCTCAACTTTCTATAGCCTAATTGACTATGGGGGATAACTCTAATAATTGAAAACGGTCAAAATACCTTTCAGGACCACTGGTACTATAAATATTAAAAAATAACAACATAAGAAATATTAAAAACCAGTGGATATGCGGAAATTGTAGCTGGTTACCCAATGTACTTGTGTAGACACATCAAATTACATACTTTCATGTAAAAGTAATTTTAAACCTTCCATAAAGACCAATTGTCTTTTAAAATGATAAAATTTGATGACCAGGGACTTGAGTAAATAGATGTTCAAGGTTTGCCGATGAATAAAACCTCGGGCGCGTATCTTAAAAGACCATATAATCACGTAAAATATGCTTAACCGTGATGTCCTCGTCACAACCAACACACCGAGGCCTATCCTCGCCTTTTAAAATGTATGAATGTGTATAAAGTGTATGACCAATACGACCCCGCCGCAGGACTGTCTCGTCCTGATTACAATAAACGCCAGACAAAGAGGTTCAACCAATCAAAGGTTGAAAGTGATGTAGTTTATTAGGGACATTGACGCAACGACATTAGAAAGAGAAATATGTATTGACTTCTAATTTTCATTAAAGGGTTAACTCCAAATGAGTTATACGTTAATTGGGGCATAGACTAGTATGTCACAATATAACCGATGTCCAAACCGTATAAGGAACAAAGCATAGTAACTTTAGGGAATAAATTATGTTGACTGTGACAAACGGTATATCCGAATAACTTGGCTCTGAGCAGACGGTTGTTTATACTGTTTATGGTAACTGTACCTAAAAAGATGTGTTACAAACGTGTCTCCTCGGCACTGACCAGATTCTGACTGAAGAAGAAGAAGAAGAAGAAGAAGTAGAAGAAGAAGAAGAAGAAGAAGAAGAAGAAGAAAAATACGCCCACATGTATTGCGCCAAATCCACACTCGAAAGCATTCGCAAAACACTACATTATTATTACCCCGGTTATGAATCAATATGCACTCATTTCACCGTCTCAACGCCTGGGGAGTATACAACGGAAACTGCCATTTCAGGCGATAGAAAGTTAACATATACAATATCCTATTATGCAGGGTACGTTTCATTTGGCATTCATTCTGCTACGACCACTGCTGGTAAGAATGTGTGATATGAACGTACGTACAACTGTCGAGCTAGATCACACATTTTACAATACTTCATCGGACTATTGTGCTTAATATCTTCTTTGAAATCGTCACTTGTTAGTCTTTCAAGCAAGCCGAGTGACATGTTCTCACTTTGTGTTCTGTATGAGTACAAATATGAGGATAGTTTAGTTATTACAGTTTCAATATATTCTTGACATGGTTAGTTCAACATGTGACGATAGTATACATTAATTCAAAATGCCGTTGAAGTAAATGTCTGTTAACAAAATGAACAAATCGGACGTAAAATCTGTATATGCGTATACTCGTGTGTATGTATATATATATATATATATATATATATATATATATATATATTTTACGTCTGATTTGTTCATTTTGTTAACAAACATTTACTATATACCTACAACTAGTACAAAAAGGCCCAATTATTTATATAAACAGATACTACATGTTAATCCCACTTCATTTGAAACAATAAACCAATCATATTACATAATATATAAGACATCAGGGCACAGCTTACTTTTTCTAAAGACTACTTGGCCATCAGGGCACAGCTTACTTTTTCTAAAGACTACTTGGCCACCGTTTATAATGGAAAAGTGAGTTACGCCCTCCTAAGTTAGATCATCCACGTGAATAATATCACACTACCAACAAAACTGTGTGATGTAATATGAAGAAATTGTCGCGTTTGAAGTTGAACGTGGACAAACTAAATGTCTCTAATGCTGTTTCAACCAATGCCTTATACTTAGACCCGCCATGATGTAGTTGCAACTACTCCCACAACCCATCACTAGTATCATGAGAGAGTAATTCTGTTCGGTCTTTAGACGTAAAACAGCATGGGAGTAAGATGAATAAATGTACACGAACATGTATGTGGTTCTATCCGTTATTTCAACCATCACTGCAGTTCGGCATAGTGGTTGAGTTTGAGATTGGCTAAAGCGTAGAAGATGAAGATGCATCACCAATACAATAACTACCAAGTATTGACTAATAGGACATTAGATTACTTCCATCGAGAAGACCATGCAGATCTGTCTCAACTGGCTTTCAGATCTAACCTAATCCGCATATATAGAAATGTGACCCGAGAGCTTTGGTGGAGGAAGTTTAGTGTTATCTACGACTGGCTAATCATTCCTCTTTTCCATACATCACTGATCCGGGGATATGTTCAGGGCAGATCTTTGTCTGTGGCTAGGCGGGGTCCGGTCAAGGGACAAGCTTAAGAGTGCAGTTAGATGGTCACCATCAATATTCATAGGTCATTGACACTGGTAGCATCTCAGAGAAAGAACAGATCCATCGAGATGCCGGGAGATCCACTATCATAAAAGGTTTAAACGGCTTATGAAAGCTACTGCCTTTGAAAACTATCTATTTCATAGAACAGAACAGAACTTGTATTCACTCAGGCCGAGAACCTCGGCATATGAGGTACAAATATAAATTACAACAAAAAAGGAACGTGGTAATCGCGGACAGGAATTTGCTAAGTTTTTCGTTTTGTCAGTTAATTATTTATAACGCGATTGACAGCTCTTTACAGCATCATCTGAGTGTAATGTTATCAAAGTTCAGTATGTTTAGAAGTGTTCGAAATAATTAAATACGAGAGCACGTTTCTTCCTGCACATTGCCTACTACAATATGCATGCGCCTTCTAAAACCAGTATTCAGTCGGCATTGGACGATACTACGATAGCTTGTAATCAAATTAAGGTGTTTGAATCAGTACGGGAGTTAACTTGTCGTTGGTATTAAACATAGTTCACATACGGTTGACTAACGAGTACTCCTTTGAGCCGTCAGCCTTGAACATCGGCACATACCTGGTAGTAATGTAATGTCTTGACCTAAGCCAGTGTAAGCTTTATAATGATCCACTAGTGTCCACGTTTTGGCGACACAATGATCAAAACATGCTCGCCGTCTTCCAGAACGAAGCGTTCAAGGACATGGAATATAGACGAGCCATTACTTCACAAAACTTCGCCACGCTGTTCGGAGCCATTCATCAGATGTTACTTCGTATACAAGTCTACGTCTTTCGTGTCAGAGTCTGCACGTTTCATGATTGTATTTCGTACCAAGATGGCTCCTAGTTCATACCCTGCAAACACACAACGTTGTAATAACGGTATATAACGTTGTGTGTTTGCCGGTTACCCCAATTGTACACGAACAGTACCTGAAGTCTATGGCAGGGATTATAGATAGTAGAACAGCAGCGGACATACCCCTACCCCTACCCCTACATATCACTGCGGTACTGGAAGAAGATGATTTCCTAGTTGTTACAAGCCATTCCAACCTTCAATCTGTAACGTTTATTACACCTACTAATGGTACTTTCCCGCAACCAAACGTTGAGTAGTAGCATCTTTACGATGAAGACGTTAATGTTGGTTAACTAAAGGAAGACATGGCTCGTCTTTGCTTTACGTATGACCAGTACATATGGGTGAATAACGGCGTACTTAAGGAATTAGTTCCTGTTATTGTGTAAGATCTAGCAGGAAACCGCTCATTACCTTAACTCATCTCGATGGTCGCCAGCTTCCAGACAATTCATTATAGAAATGTTCTTGCGAGCACATTATTAATTTAATGCGTCTACAAGCAAGCATGGATTCCGTTCTAGACACTGGATGATCGTTAAATTAGGTTAATTGAAAGTCACCATTTGCTCAGTCGTATTGTGGATGCAACTTAGTTCAGCGTGGCGTAGACACAGCTAGTTCTGTAGTACATTATACATTGATAATAGCTAGTTCAAACCCGACAAGAGCATTGTTAAATATTCATCAACAGATTTACATGTATATTCGGAAAGGTAGAAAAGTAACTTCATAATTTGGTCTTGATACAAGCAGTAAGTGGTTTGAGTACGTGATTTTGGTTTGATTTACGTAGTAAGTATTCTGACTAAGTGATTGGGGTTTAAATGACTGTGTTAGTCGTCTGGGCGATTAGACTGTACATATATTAGACTGTACATATATTAGAATGTACATATATTACATATCTTACAGTCAATCTCTAAAATCAGGCAATGTGTAAAATGTTTGAAACTTTCAGTGACTTTCTTTCCACTCAGTCAATTTTTAAAATGCCTGAAATGATAAAATGACTCCCCTTATTTGACACATTGGCTGGCGTGAGTTTTTTTAAAAGTAATGAAGATAATGTGTACATTTTTATTGGTATTCACACAATTCTGTGTTATTACATATAAAAATATATGCAATCCTGTGTGAATATATACAAAAACGTACGCATTATCTACAATTGTTCTCGTCAAACTCACGCCAGCCAATCTGTCAAATAAAGGCAGTAATTATTGTCATTTCAGGCTTGCTAAACATTGCTTGAATGAACTGAAATTCACTGAAAATTGAATACATTTGACACATTGCTTGATTTTAGACATTGACTGTAACATGTACATTGCATATTAACGTGCATCTACCAACAATTAATCATTGGTTCTTTGGCAGTTTGCGACAGTAATACTAGTTATATAATACTAGTAATAATAATAATAATATACATGTAGGATAGATTACGGAACCACCCAGTATATATATATATATATATATAGCTAATTATATTACTAAACCAACATAAGATTACAATTAAACTTTACAAAATATTACGTTTCGTCCAGCAACCCCAACCATCCTAACCAGCCAATGGTCACGTGGCCAGAGTACGATCTCACTGATGAGAAGTATCTTGTACTGGATCTCCCTGGGAAAATGATGACAAAACAGGGACTGAGGAAACAACAGTGTGTGTTCTGGAATACTTTGGAACCGATGATATCAGAATGTAAGTGGAAGCATGGTTATTGCTTATACCCACCATGTGTCGTCTTAAATCTATGCTGACACTTTAATACCATGCAATGTTATAAGTTTGTACACAGCCAAAAACATATCGAAGGTCATTTGTGTGTTTCTTATTACTTTTCTAAAATGTGCTGTGGACAATTTAATTGAAAGTCGGCTACATTGTTGATAAAGGATTACACTTGTACAGTCTGAGATTTAAAAGGATGATAGTGTATAATTCCAAAGGTATTGTGATAAATGCTACACTAAAAACTAAGTTACTCTCGCGGTATAAGTCGTTCAATTCGAGCTGGTAATGTTGCTTAGCCGTTCACGATCCCATAAAGTGAGAACGGGATCTTTACTTCGCTTAGGCCATAAAAGATCACACACACACGCACGCACGCACGAACGCACGCACACACACACACAAACAAACACACAAACATACACACACTTTTCGTTTTTAACGTATCGTTGTCGTATATTCATTGAAGACAATTACCTCCCACATACACAAACTTAAACATCACATCACAGAGTGATATTTCGTATTATTATTTCCCATTTTCTTCCACAGCTACATGCACGAAGAAAACGACAACAGCAAATCCCTTTGTAGGTTTTTGTACCAACAGTGCAGTCAGCATGGAGACGGTCCCCATCTGCTTCTCAACAGTATCAGCCTTGGTGATTCTACTAGTCAGCACCTTCCTCAGAGAGATCTAATACTAATAATTAGATGAATGCATTGTTCAAACGTGCATTGTATGTTTCTCCGCATATGTCACAAATACATCAATGTCCATCGTTTTACTACGAACTCGTCTAATAATTACATTTAATATTTCGTAAAGAGAAATACGTCACATATTTGTGAATTTAAAAATAAGAAAAAGTAAGAAAACCATAGGTACTTGGTCAACGGTAAGGTACGTACTAAGTATGAATGGGTCATGTTCGTAGTACGTATTAATGGGCCATGTTCCTGAAGCTATCGTACACGTGAACGACATCGTTAAGCCTTCGTGGTGGAAAATTAATTTTTATGATCCCGAAAGAGTCATAATGATTATGGAGTATAACGTCGCTGCGAGAATCTTTCATCCATTTGCGACGAGAAATAGTCATATTTTACTCCACAAAGGCTCGACGTCGTCTAGTGTGCAATAGCTTCGGGAAATAGGCCCGTCACATAAAAAACCGTTAGATCGAAG
>JAUTBT010050777.1:0-15905 GCA_032361225.1 Lepetodrilus schrolli | reverse complement strand
GCTATGATTTAAATACAATACTACAATGAAACAGAGATTTGCCTGACGAAGTAAATAGTAATATTCTCCAATCTGTAATTGCTTTTTTCATCAAATCTCGTAGGTTTAAGCTATGAATATGTGTTACATTAATTAATGTGTTATCAAAGGTTCTGGAAGTTGGTTCCTATACGTAATGGAAACGTATGTATGTACCAACATATACTTTAATTGTCTTTAAATGTTACCTTGATTTTGCAAATGTATAATCTATTATATGTATTATTTGTCGAGGAGCGGTATTAAAATAAGCGTTATAGCTTGATTACCAATCCTCATTCATTTTCTATTGAATAAAGATATGTTTAAACCAGTTAGAATCAGAATGTTATTCACTTAATACAAATTCGTGTTCCGGTTTATAAAATATATTACCCGGATGTGTTGTCATCGCAATGCATTTTCATACATTTTGCTGGATTCGAAATACAATCGTAGTAAATAAGAACGCTGTGATCCGAAGAGGAAACCCAGTCGGCTACATTACTTCATTAATTACGTAACGAGTTCCTCTCGCCTGCTGAAGCGGGAAAAAAGGAATATATTCACAGCTCCATAATGACTACAGACAGGGATACTACAGAGGAGAAGCACCGCCAACTGAAAATACAGATGGACATCACGCATACTGGAGAAAAACCTTGGAACTCTTACTATTATCAAAACATCGCCCATTAGTTCCAGTATATACAGTCGCGTGCCTCTTCATTGTCAAAAACAAACATTAATTAACGCAGTTGTCGATTTTATGGAACGAAAGCAAATATTTCAACAGTACGATACGTGCATCCATCTGTATGTTCTTAGTCTGGATATAACAAGAAAATAAGAAACGGATTAAAAAAATGTAGGTCGCGAATGTATTAATCGACGATGTCGTTACAATTTAGCCCCAAACCATAGAATCAGGAGTCAATGAAAGAGAATGCTTATTTGAGTGATTTTACAATTATTCGGTAACTCTTTGAACTTTGTAAACATTCCAAATCCATCCATAAGTGATAAAATCATGTTTAATTTGCTTCTGTTCATTTAATTTCGAAAACTTTCTTCAAAGGTTTATCCTGGCTATCCATTTAATTGGAGCCCTGTAGGGCAAATTGACACAGAGAGTTGAGGAGAGGATGACAAGCTGAGATTGTTGTAGGTCTATTGACTCCAGACCAGATAGTCAGCCTCTTGTAAAACTAACCAAGTTCTGCTGTAGTCTCCAATCCCCCACGCCTGCGGCTGAACACACGTGCTAATAGAATTTTATCAGCCGACGTGTACATGGTTGCTAGATTTACCAATGGTGCCTCTCACGCCGCGCTTTCACACTTGACCAAATATGTCTTAATTTTGTTTGTCACTTAACGTTAGCACAATTAGCAGAATGCTTAGAGAAGGAATGATAAGGGGACGTCGTCCTGTGATTTACCTAGTGGAACATAGAATTCTTAACTTGCAAACGAGAATTCCCAAGTTGCAAATCGAGTTATTCTTGCTTCTCTGTAACTAGCCCATTACTACCAGCAGCAGCCGGGTGGAGGGGCGGTGCGTCACCGTGGCAACCACCACATCATTAGGGCGAAGAAGGAGAGAAACAATCAAGGGACGTGTATAGCAGACGTGGGTCGCTGTCATAGTCTCGCGAAAAACACGCTTCTTGATTAGTTTGCGCCGACGACGTCACTTCCGCCCGGGGGATTGGCGGCAGTATAAGGCTGGTTGACACCGACTTATGCCGAGGGAGAGGACGAGCCATCAGACACCGTGAGTAATAACGTGATTGCAAACTTGGCGAAACACGGAATACGAGACAAGTGGAACAGCAACACAAACAAGATACACAGGAGGTAAGACCACCACTCGACGTACTTTGAAATATATTATTATCAATTATATTCATTTTCTATCTTTAATTAAAAAAAAGTTTTTCTGTCTTTAAAGTTGGAGTACCGGTAAATAAAAACACATAGCTCAATGGTATTATTGTCAAAACTACATAACATATCAAATACTGATCGAGCGCAATTGTATACTTCTCTCATAATATTGCTCTGCAAATCGATAAAGAACATTTCAGTAGGCATACATGAGCGGTGATCACGTTGAAATATACAAGACCTGGGCAAAAAGACAAGTCACTAAACTAAATTAAATACAGGTTATTGATTTGTACCGGTATGTAATGTATTTAGCTAATTATAAATAATTGCATCCGGTCTTCTTATGGAAAATTGTTAATTGTATATTTACTCTTCCTTAATTAAACTGTTTATCAGTATATGTAAACGCTATTTATTTGTAAGCTTCAGCTTGTGCCTTACAAAATAATAACAACAACAATAATGATAATAATAATAATACCGGTACTACTACACCTACAACTACTACTACTACTACTACTACTACTACTACTACTACTACTACTAATAATAATAATAATAATAATAATAACAATAATAATAACAATAATAATGAGAACATATGAATAGCTGAATACCGTTGGCTTTCTTATACGTGTGCAATCTACGGAACTTATTAAATATTACTGCATCGGCTATTTACAGTAAACGAATTACTCGTGCCTACAGGATTAAATCAACACCCCTTTTGTGTGATATTTCACTGGCATTTCGGTAGTAGTGGATCAACTCATTTAACAAAGTTTTTCACGGAACATGAAGAAGTCCGGGTTCTCTGGTATAGACGCTATTTCCGTGCTCTAAGATCCTCTCCTGAACGGATAGCGCCCAATCCTAATCTGCGGACCATTTCACAGCCCGCGGACCAATATAATCCATCTATGGGACAAGATTGGAACCGTCGCTGAAACCCTTCACTAATCATAACGTTTCACCCGGCGGATATTGAAACATCCTTAGCTACAGGTGTCACCGACATTAAACTTTTGCCGCAAACATTCCAGTACAAACAATGTATTTTAAATATAAATATTAATTATAAATAGTAAAATATGCCTGGTAAAATGTAATAATTATTAAGATCGCATAATAATTATAAGAATTAATTCCTCGAGACGAATATATCCCTGTATATTTGACTAGATGAGTCGGTGTCGCTTTGCTCTTGATACATAACTTCAGCCCTATCAGTTGCCATTTGGCATATATGAAAACACTCTGCATTGTCACAAATCATACTCAGATATACATATTCTTGAAAATCCTTGTGTATATAGCAGTCAGATAGGTTGAGGCAGAGTCAAATTGCAGTGTTCTATCAAAAGAAGCTATTGAAATGACGCGAGGTTGATAAATGTTCTTAGCTTGCTAAAATACGTTCTTTGTTTTCGTTTTGCACAAATTGAGGAAATAAACTAGTATTTACATTTGAATTGTTCTCCGTAGTGTGTACCATCAGATCGTCAGCTCCCGGCAAGACAAGTGCAAGTGTCTGTGTAGTTTCACTGTGTAGTTTCACTGTGTAGTGTCACCGAGCGGGAAATACTGAAATTGAAGCAAGAGTCTTTAAAAGAAAACCAGTTGAAGAAAAACTATCGCCTTTTTGGTAGGCCTGGGGATTATTTAGCGATATGTTGTAATTATGTTGTAAGTCACCATTCGATGTCTCGTCATTACTGGCAAATTAAATGATGAAGCACTCTAAGTGAATTTCGTTAAAAATATTTTCATTTGTCTAGTTTGGCTTCTGCGCGGCTGATGAGAATGTAATGTGTCACACGCGCGTTCTAACGCGGATTTGAGTGGCTCTAAAAGGGTTAGGGTTTCTTAAACACCTCTGGTTTGTTTCCCTAGCAATTAAAGGAGAAGCAGAACGATTGTGGAACTATAATCAATTGTAATCGGCAACAGATCCCTGCCAGTCTTTATTATCCACGCATGGTTTGGGAAAATCTTGTACTCAGAATCATTCATAAGAAGAAATTAGTCGGAACTTGGTCAAAGGTGGATACATATCGGAGCGTCACAAAGGCAACAATGGAAGAACATCGCAATATTTGGGCTTTACAAATTTATACTTGAAACAGTGAAAGAAGCGACAGGCAATGACGCAATTCTCAAACATAATTGATAGTTAACGTAGTTTTGTCTAATGTTTTAGGTGAGGTACGGTATATAGAATTGGAGCTTCAACCTGTTTACCACAAGCCCACAGAACTGATTACGGAATTCTCAAGAATCCTGGTTTTCTTAACAGGATGCCAACAAAAACCTGTTTGATATTTTACAGAATCCCCGAATGTGCATTTACAACTGATCATTTATGAAAAAGAAATACACATTCTAAACTATGTACTTTTCTACTCGCCTTTTCATTTGGAATAATGATTTCCTATTGAAATATCGACATTAGTGTGTTAAATACACTTTGGGCGATATTTAATGCTATTCTGTTAATACATTCAGAAAAAAACAACTTGCGACATACTAGTATATTTATATTTAAACTGGTACACGAATATTACAGAAAACCGTATTGTCACGGTAAGTATACTCCAGCAGATAGTCTATAATTGGCACCAAACTACAGCCTGCTTTACCGAAAATAGATAATTTAACTGCTATAATTTTATTTCTTTGTGAAAGTGTTTCATTCAATATGTAATCTGAAAATCTTTTATCTAAACATTTGTCATGATCGACACATTATTTAATAAATGTCTCAGTGGTTACTTACCGCGAGATCGACCATATGTGTGGAAAGGAAAATAACGGTAAGTCTCTCCGTCTCAATGACGATAAAGGATAAATTATCATATTACTAGTGTTAAATATACAGAGAAGTAATCCGGCATTCTCATCAAATGTCAAACTTACTGAATACAGTAACTAACAAACTGAATTATATTTCTGACACACAAATGACGGTCTTTCTTAGAAAATGTCGTCTAAATAGTGTTTCTTAGTATCTTTACTTATTTGGAATTCAAGATGCGTTATATGTTAGGGCGATACTATATTCACGAATTCTATATGTCCATGGATATGATAATTCCAAATTCACAAGATGTATTGTTTATTGAAGTGTTCGAGCTGTATATATGTGGCAAAATTAAACAAACAGATTAGTCTATATCACACCTTGTTCTCACACAAATACTCATATTCAAAATATCCCTCCAGATAAGTTCAGCAAGTCTAGATTTCTGGAGATTTGAGTGTAAAGAACTTCAGCGGCTCCTTTCATAAAAAGATAATACCAATCAATATAATTCATTTACTTTATTTACTTTCACCCTGAGACTATGGAAAGTTGAGCGTAGCAGGACACTAATGTAGTGGGCACGTTTCAGTGTATCATCATTTCCCAATAAGACGCTGGACATGGCCATGGTTTAATTACTTCTTTCCCATGTAAGGCTGGACTCCAGACTAACTGTGACAGTTGCTGTACAGAGCATAGTAAGTTTACGTATAAAAGACTGGTCCGATACTCCTATTTAATTATGTATTACCGTGATTATCATTGCTGAGTACATGACGCTGTCATTGGCTCTGACAAAGTTAACGCGTAAGCTCGAATGCATCTGTAGTCAAATGGGTCCATGCATCGATATTGCTTAGATATTATACACTCACCACTGTAAACAACTGGACCAGATTGATCTGGCATCGACACTTGTAGTTATTGTTTAACGTTCATGATGTGTTTTCTGGTAATTGAATAATAATGCCAGTAGTTGACAAAGGTTTACATACTCTGCCAATATACCGTCTTCATCCACTGGAAACAAATATAGCCTTTATCGACCTGCACATGCCGCTTTAAATTTTATCGGGCCAGTAGCTGTTGGCTTCTTCAAGTAGATTTTATTGTAATGAGTTAAAGCCAGGTAATTGTAGTGATTATTGACGCTACAGTGGGGCGATACTGTAGACTACAGTACTAGACTGATATAGACATTCGCAGGTATTCAGCGCTGTGGTGGTTCGTGATTACCTTTGTGAAGTGCGATCCAAATGCATTCAACTGTTTTTTATTAGTGGTCTATATTATATTTTCCTTTGTGTTATCTACCTTGGATAAGAAAGGTGACGCGAGAAGTGTATGGTAATTCAAACGTATCACACAATGCTCATTGTTATATAGCAAGTCAGATTACGCTAACATCGACCCGCGAAATAAAATGTGTATTTAAATGGCTGAAAAGACAACCCACGCCTTAGTGTTGTGACACACTTTCATTGTGGAACCAAGTGTGATGTATATCTCTTACAGGTAGCCGATAATATGACTTTTAATAAAATAGTCAAAGCATAGAATATCCTAATAGGTTGGATAACACTGTTGGTAGCGGATGAGTTTACAAGCCTGGCATGTCCGGCATCTTCACCGCAATGGACATCTAGATGACGTTGTAACGCACGCATAGAGTGGCTATACTTCAGTGCTAGAGTCTGGAGTTCAGCTGCGTTACAGAGGGTATCTTCTCACGACGCTCTCGTATTCTCTACGAGACCAAATTAGGCTCTATTAGCTATCAGAGAGATAGTAACAGCGGATACAATAGCAGTACAGAACTATGATATTATTATACTTAATTGGATTATAATATTACCTGACGGACACATCGTATTTAATTTTAGTGTTACTTATAAATGAAAATATGTATTATGCTGAAACGAACAATTAATGTTTTATTCGAGGCTGAAATGTATGCAGTAATTTGTTTCTTTACTGGCATTTGTAGAGGACATGAGCATAACCTACATACTGCACGCTTACTAAATCAACCTTGTTGTTATTAATATGTAATCTTATCACGGCTCACAGACAGTAACTAATAAACGAAGTTAACGAACAAGAAATGAATAAATTAAATCATACACAATATGGTTAGTCAAGGCGCATATACACACAGGGATATATATATAACATACGGCTATATTTCTTTATTATTTTGATTTCTGTTAATTGCTCTGTACTATTGTCAGTTTGGCGTTTCATATTATGTCAAATTAAAAAGTGTTTCGAAAAAGGAAGTAAATTGAAGATTTCAGATTGCACTACATAGAATGTATGATCCTATGATAGAATAATAGTTGTTTGGAACAGTGCATGGTAATATGTTTTATAATAGAATACTAGTAAGTATTAGTATTGAATACGGAATAGTGTTTAACTTTTATAAACTGTTCAGCAGTATATCGTATAGCATAACAGTATAGGACAATGTTGGACACTATTCCATAATGCTTCGTCATAAAAAATAAATATTGATAGATTAAAACGCCTTTTAAGTAATACTTGGCCTTATCCAGCAGTGATCACTTAGTGTCAGAACCCCGAGTAGATTGATACAAGAATATTCTGTACGAAACCCATCGTGGTAATTGGATAATTGTACAAAAGAAGATTTCTTAGATCTACAAATGGCTTGACATGCCCACGTTAATTTATGTTAAAAGATCATCTATTATGTATATGCTAACAGAACGGATACGCCTATTTGTAAGCTCTAATATGAATGAAGGAAAATAGGTGACGATCAAGTCCAGAGTCCAGTCACTCATCACTACTGCAGGCGGTTTTCCATATAGTATGTTTTTCAACATGGCCGCCAACCGAAATTGTCTTTTTGATATATCAGCTTGTAAGACTCATACAAGCTTAAATATGATGTCTATACCCACATTTTATGGGTCCAACAATCCATTAGGAATAGTTATACATCAAGTGGCTCAAATAATGTATGCAGCCATTTTGATTTTCAAAATGGCTGCCAATAAAAGTTTGTATATCATAATGTAACTTTGTTATTTAAAAGCAAAGCACATGGATGTCTCACACAGTTGTTCACTAGGTGACAAAGATTAACCGGATACAAGTATGTTTAGTGCTATGCCACTAGATAACATGCTAAATATGGGTACCGCGATTTTCAGTGCAGAACATAATTCTGAGAGCAGAGTTATTGATAACACGTCTACATTTCTGGACTGGAATCTGCCAGATGTTTTACCATAATCTGAACAAATCCATTCCATGGATGTATTTATCAACAACGTTTATCACAAAATCAATGTGTGCCTTGACAGCCGAAGTAGCCGCCAATGTTGAACATGTATTTTAATAGCTATAATGATTGTAACGTCGCAGTGGTTTTAACACATAAACGGACTACTAGTATATGTATTGCATGAGTAACACTTTCTAGCGCCTGAAACAGTAGCTTGGTTTGTATATTCCTCAGGGAGCTGAGAGAGAACACTGATACATTGACCGCATTAAAATAATGCAACTATTACAATGAGCAAACTTTTCAGAGTTAATTTGGCGTATTATTAGTGTACACATCCTGATAAATATATATTATTACTATATATGTACACAGCGTATTTCGACAGGTATAACTTTATTTTCTGTTCTTTCGCGTCTCTTCTTGGTTAAATTTAGCACAATTAAGATATTTCTGGATCGCTGCATGGAATCTAATGAAATAATTTAATTTTGATGGCATATCGAGAGTAAATCTAGTTTGTATTTTGTAATATGCTTTATAACAATAGTTAATTAATACACCAATGGTGCAATAGCTTCCTCGCCGTGTTCTTTGAGAAAGTGACACCAGTAAAATATGGAAGTCGGATTCACGCATGCGCGCTATGGAAACATTGTCTACATTGAAGTATGGGTCTTATGGGGTATGCCTATATCAGCTTCCTTCACATATTGCCATCATACACTATAGTGGACGCCAGTGTGATGAATTGGGGGTGTATGGCAACACTTCGAAGATATGTCACACCTGCTATTTGCTTCCATTTGACCAGGTATATCCTGAAATAAATTCGCGGTCTCTCATCCGTGGTCATTGTTCTCTTGCCTATTTTGGCAATGCTGCTTATTATTATCATTATTTTCACGTATAATCATTGTCTCTGAATGACAATGGTGATGCGCTGTTTTAAGAAGTTACGTTAATAATTGCATGCTATTATTATACCATTCCTTGAAGAGAATATACCACGCTGGATACCAGAATGTAATTCGCTCGTTATTTGCAATTACGGATTTCACAATCTGCGCTGTTCTCTGAAATCATTCGGCCAATCGAAGGAAAAGTTCATAACAATAGAAAACCGACGAAGATACTTTATTTCACAATTCAAAAGTGAATATATCCATACGACATTATGCTGCATTGTGACATCAATATTTTACATTAGATGATAATCCGGAAGCATTGCAATATACTATCGGCGATCCGGATAACAGTAAACATGGTAGGGGCAAATCACTTTGTCTGTTTTAATACTCTATGAAGAACAAAACTCATCGCCCTTATATACAATACTGTCCGATATAATGTAGGTATTTGAACAATACTGACATGTTCACTGATCTTGCATATCGCAGGATACTATATACATAGACACATGATAACACTTGTATAAAGAATACATTAAGTACAATTATAGTTTTGGAGTAGCTTGTCGTTTATATCAACTAGAGTTGATGTAAAAATGTAAGTGCAATCCTATGCTTGCCAATGGTATGTTTATAATAGTTAGGAAAGAAAATAAATACAATGTTATTAACAGTTGTTTCTAAAGGCCATTATAGACTAGGCGATTGTCATCGCCGCAACAGTGTTGCTGCAATATTGGTTGCCTAGTGTATAGTGAAAAATCGCTAAATTGTTGCGACGACGAAATGGAGATCGCCTTGAATAGGAACATGTTCTTTTCCGTATACGGTCGCAGATAATGTATAGCAAAGTGTTGCAGAGACAAGTTGCCGTAACTTATGGAAACATTGTTGCAGCGATAAAAATCGCCTAGTCTATAATGACCCTTATGTCACAATGCTATCCATAATATAAATAATGCACGACCACATAGAAAATACATTTCAAGTGACGGAAGTAGTTCTCTATAGATATTAGTATTGTAAAAAAGTAGTTCTCTATAGATACTAGTATTGTAAATCAGTAGTTCTCTATAGATACTAGTATTGTAAATCAATAGTTCTATATAGATATTAGTATTGTAAATCAGTAGTTCTCTATAGATACTAGTATTGTAAATCAGTAGTTCTCTATATATATTAGTATTGTAAATCAGTAGTTCTCTATAGATACTAGTATTGTAAATCAGGAATGTCGGCAAAAAGGCCTGAAACCATATTTCTAAAGCCTGAATCTATTACAGTATAAATAGCAACATAGACACTCTGGTGGTATCATATATTCAAATATGTAATTCCTAACCTTGTTTGGCATTTCCAAATGTGCACATATTAGCGCTGTGCTGTTACGACTTCAGTCCTAGGGGGATTCTGATTATAAAACTGCACGTGTCCCGTTGGTTAGACTTACCGACGGAATTTTCAAGTGGGCAAGAACAACATAGCATATGTTTCACTCCACTCGAGTTTCTGTACATATTTACAGAGAAAATGCTTTGGTGAAATTAATGTAGGATGTGTTTCATATAACTTCATCTCCCAATGGTACTGCCAGTTTTATTTTGGAAATACTTGTTTTTAACTGTTTCTATAAATAGTTCTTTGTTACAGCACGCACACGCACACACACACGCACACGCACACACACACAACACACGCACACACACACACACACACACACACACACAAACACCACGCCAACAAATAGCTGGATAGTATTTTAATGGATTCAATAGCATCGATCTCATCAGCTTCAGGAATACATAAAGTCCCCTTGTAAAGTTCCAGCATTACCTCTAACAATACCGTTTAAAAGAATCATAAATATTTCCATTTTATGAGAATTCGCCAATTTTATACATGCTTTCACCCTCATCGATGAGCTTCGCAGACCACAGGAATCGGAAATTATGTTTGTGACAAAAATTCTTAGTCTAAATAAAATACGGTATTAGCATAGATATACACAGACAAGATACGAGAAAGCCTTGCGCGCTTCGCGGATTTCCAACGACTACCGGCTTAAATATTAATAACTGTCAGGACATGTGCGTACATGCTTTACGTCTACCGCTGCCTGGTAACTCCTTATATGGTATATTTTCAATATACATGTACCTGCATCAGCTTATTCAATATTGATACTGAAGTTTCATTTTAATCTAAAGTAAAAACTTGTTTTCACTAAGTTGCAATTTCTTTCCAGTCTTCCGCAGGTACTACTACTAGTATGCTAGTTTACTGATTTACTGATCTCGTGAATTGCAACACAGGATATTAACTTGGAAATAAATAATTCACATATACCTTAACGGAAAAATCAATACCTCGTTAAGCGTAGTGATCCTTCTAACTAAACACTATATACATGGTAATTTCTCTCAACCGGTAATAAAGTTCCCTTTCAACATTTGAAACGAAAAATAATAATATTACGAAATGTCTAAGTACACTGCCTTCTCTAACTGCAATTACTCTACTAACAACTTGATCGAGTTTTTTTGCTAATTTAAAAAAAGTACCTTCAAACTATAAATTATTGATGCAATGTATGTTTTATTGTAAGCTCTATGGTTATGTATACTGGAAATTGTGTGACATCTATTTAAAAATGTGGAAAATGTGGTATGATATTTCATGTGGTAATATATTATTTCTTCATTTCTAGCATCACAACTCTACCATAGAACCAATAGCAATCCACTAATAGAACACGACTAATAATATCAGCCTTGTCTTAGTAAGCATGATGTGACGTAATCACAAGTTAAACAATGAAAATGACGACACATAATGGTATACTAATAATATTACATAGTGCGTGGGAGCGCTTATAGATTCCTGGAAGTAGTTCATCTCATTTCCAAGTGCTCCCATTCCATTACAATGGAAGGTCTGAGAACCCGGATGTTAAGTAGCTAGGTAGCATAGGGCCAAGCTCAGAAGTGGCGTACACTCGAGATTAGAAGTAGCTAGGTAGTATAGGGCCAAGCTCAGAAGTGGCGTACATTCTAGTTCTTGCACACGTCCAAGGCCACTTCACGATCATTAATTTAATAACGCTGTGTCTGAACAAGGGTCATAGGACTAAAGTTGGACTAGGGCCATAGAACTAAAATCTGAACTAGGGCCATTGGACTAAAGTCTGAACTGGGGCCATAGGAATAAAGTCTAAGCTAGAACCATAGAACTAATGTCTGAACTGGGGTCATTGGACTAGTCTAAACTAGTGCCATAGTACTAAAGTCTGAACTAGGACCATAGTACTAAAGTCTAAGCTAGAACCATAGCACTAAACTCTGAACTAGGGTCATTGGACTATAGTCTGAACTAGGGCCATTGGACTAATATCTAAGCTAGAACCATAGAACTAAAGTATGAACTAGGGCCATAGGAATAAAGCAGTCAACACATATGTATTACGTCATGACAACATCCTGTACATCTCTTCCTGTTAGAACCAGGGTCGTTTTCGTCACATTATTGAATCTGTTACACACATACTTACATCACTTTCCTTCTGTGTCTTAAAATAAACATAATATTCTGATAATAAAATCACCACGTGACAAAGTTCATCCTATTTCCCCCATGGACATTAATATTGTTATCAGAAAATATCAAGAATGTGTTTTGCTTTAGAAACACTTCGTATTTAGATTATTAATCAATTTATAGATGAATGTTTGTAAACAAGCGATTGGGAAAGAGTTAGTTAATTTTACACAATAAATTGTATTAAGTTGAAGAACAATTCCAAATTAAAAATTAAAAATATCGAGTAGGATTTTCATACGCGGTACGTGTGTCGTAAATAAAATTATTAATAGAAAAACTCATAAGGAGTGTTGGAAATATATTTATTTCCTCTTTTCCGTACTGCATGTATTATGCTATGTACTGCATGTATTAAACTTGTACTAGTATAAACCTTTGTTGGAACATTATTTAATTCAAGAAGAAAAAGACAATAAAAATTAGATTACAAATTATTACTGTATCAACGGGAACGATCACTGAGAAAGAAAAGAGATTACAAAAGAAAATGTTTTTATTTTGTAAGGTGAAATGTTGAGAAGGAATTAATTATTTACATGTGTATATTATCATTTGATCTAAATTGTTTAGTCAAGTTTGTATATTAGAATGTAGCTGTTAACGTGAGACGAGTGCACACTCATTTACTGACTACAGTTTGGCGGACGCCCACCAGAGTGTGATGGCAAGCTTTCTTACATAGCTCGTAGACATCCAACCCTGCAGATTTAATTCATCCAATTTAATTTCTGTCATCCGTTAATAAACAAAGCACCGTCTGTCCTCAGGGCAATATGGCTACTTCTTCGCGACAGCAAATGTCGAGTCTTCACGATCTTTGCCGTAAATCGACGACATGGTACGAGAAAACCCTAGAAAGTACACATAAAAAAAGTGTTGAGAAATTCCTAGTGTAAGCTTGGCATTTATATACTCTAAAGCTAACTAACCACGTTAGTCGGAGCATTAGAAGTAATGGCTCTATTATGGGCTCTGTGCAAATCCGGTACATTCAGTCAGCTTGTGTGGTCTTGTATTGGAAGCCCTCGGCTGTGGCCTTAACATTATTATGAAAACTCGCTTTGTACGATTGGTTAATTCTGTCACGTGGTATACAAAACGTTTCCTGTGGGTGGTAATATATCTCTTAGTATTATTTAACAAACAAAGACTTGCTCATTTTCATTAAGCACATTTTGTGAACAAATTTGAAAACAGTACAAATCTATAGTTTCTAGATATCATTAAAACTATGTTCATTATTTTCATTACACTACTATTTTCTTATACCAGTAAAATAATTTATTAAACATTTGAAACTACAGGTAACATATATGAGTTGCAATATTTAGAATCCGGAAGATAATGTTGGAATCGTATATGACTAAGACACTATTTCATCACATGTGACTAAGACCCTAATGGAATTACCTATGACCAAGATCACTTAGAAATCACTTGTGATGTTGATACTGGTGCTACTAAGACAATATTGAATTCGAAAACACTTTTATGTTGTGAAACACATTCGAAACATGACTAAGACAAATACACGAATGTCATCAATGTCACTGTCACACGAGTGTTTTGATAACCTACCAATGTGTGCAAGGTGTACCTCTAAAATTATTTTTTGTTATGAAACGTAATATTTACTGTTGTTTAATATTGGAAGTGGAGTTCAAGAACTACTCCTGTAGTATTCAGTGCAGCTTTAAAGTATAAATACACGTACACTGCCATGTTTCGATTTAATTTAATTATCTGTCTTTAATGAAACTTGTCGTCGAAAACAACTATCCTTGAAACCTCATTGTGTCTTGAGCAACGACAATTCCGCATCACAAACGTTTCTCGGTATACGGTGTACAGTATAGCAAAGTAGTTATGCTTGCTAGTACACCTAATTATGCGTTCATGAAAGTGAATAAGATATGAAGTTGTCTCAATAGCCAGCCATTGCTTTGTGGAAAGAAATAGTATTGAACGCGACATGAATAGGATTTGTCTGTCTGTGAATTAGTGTTCAACACCTTTTTTTTCTCGCTCTGGCACATTTTTGCTCATTATTGTCGTTGTAATTTGCATTATGCATTGTTTTATATTGATTTCACAATAGGAGTCAGACATGCTATTATGAACGTATCTCTCAACAAGTAACTACAGCACTAATGTAATATGTTTCTCAATGGTTAATGAGTTTCATCATTGCTTTCTTCTATAGCAAATAATGTCCAAATTAGTATCCTATATTCAAACTAGATTCATCTTTAACCAAATTTTCTCAAAAGGTTAATTCAAGTTTAACCAAAGAATACCACATTTTAGGAATATAATCTTATAATTGAACAAGGCTGAAATAATGTCGCAGCATGTTTGCATTATTCAGTCACTGTATAGAAAAAGCAATCTACAAGCTGTGATAATCGGACAAATTGTGTAAACCTGAAGTATTTCGACGAACATATCTCACGTGTGACACTGACGTAACTTGGCGTCACTAAATTACCGCTAAATCAGTTTAGACACACAAAAACCCGGCACCCTTCTAAAAGTCAATTTCCAGAATATCCCGGACAAAGTAGGTGTCTCTTCATTCTTAAACATACAAAGACAGGCAGAAGAAATAATTTGATAAATTGGACAAGATCCCTCCATTTTCCCCAATAATATGCGCGTCTGTTGTCCGCTATTGGACGGCGTCAGGAACTTTTATATTCGCTGTCGATGACTCGGAGTTTTGACCAGCGTTTGGAATGTTAAGCCTCTAACTGCCACGTCGCCCAACTCGTCGCACTAAGCCCTGGGCGACAAGGAGGGATACGACGCTCTCCCAGTCCTCGCCATTGTCTTCAGGACGGCCACGGATCCTCAACAAACTCCCCGTCTTTAATTTCATTTTCTTCTGATCTGATTCAATTCCGATCTGAGCTTGAAAGCTACCTTGCATTAACAGCCCACGTTTCAATGCTCGTTTCAGGCTCTTTCTCCTGGAACCAACTCGCGGTATAGAGAAGAAGCTTGCTGCCATTTTCCTTCAAAATGCCAACTTGTCGTCTGCTTTGTTTACTGGTGTTCCCTCTTCTGGCAGTCAGCGCAACAGACGACTTGGCAGATGAATATCTGGCACAGGTAAATGTATACTTTTTTCTTTTCCGAATTAAAATGCATGCGATAAAATTAGTCGTCCAATTGTGGACTGTGTCCAAACTTTAATGAATGCTTAGTCTTTCTCCTGTCTTTTTCGAAAACAGAGTAATATTATATATTGTATACGTCTAGGTACCTATTAATTGCTACCTGGCTGTCATAATAAAGGGGAGTGTCCATGATTTTATTGTGATATGTTTAATGGGTTGGGGTTTCAAATAGGTGTGCCAAACCAAAAGAAAACCTGAAGTGTTTTGTTATATATATATATATATATATATATATATATATATATAACA
>JAUTBT010050766.1:0-15905 GCA_032361225.1 Lepetodrilus schrolli | reverse complement strand
CACCGGCTGGTACTGACAAGACCAAGGATGATAACTGCATTGCCACTCTACAGACATCGCATCCTATCAATATCGCCATGGCTCTTAAATTAGTCGCTAAACTGAGCCCTGTAGATACAAGAACCTAGAGAAACGACACACAGAGCAGATGGCCACGGGCAGGACGGGCGTACGACGTGTGCATGACTCTCCAAGCACCTCATTTCCTCTCTCCACCTTTCTTCCTGCTCCCGCCGCCTCCAGAACTCCTCCTTCTGCGCCTGCCTCCTCAGCTTCTCCTCCTGCACTTTCCGCGCCCGGATGCTTGGCTTCACCTCCACCTGTAAGTTCGGGTCCACCTTTTTCTGCAACCAACCAGATGAGCGTTGTTAGCACACACTCTCAGCTATAGCAGTGATAGCCCAGGTCATATCTCTAAATGCTAAAGGCATCGGAAGGGCTAGTAGCAATCCATGTTATTGTTTTTGTAAACATTTGTTATTGATGTCACTATTCCGGCTAGTAAGTCATTAAAGGTAAGTTTCTATTGCTGCTATAGACGGACACTTTGAACCAAATTGTTGCTATATATTTTTACCACTACACGCTTGGGGTTGACAGCCCTTGGAAACATGAACGTATTTTGAAAAAGTCATGTGTATATTTAATTAATTTACTATTCAGTTCACCCCTTAATATAGTGAATATTCCAACTACCATGCAATTATAAGGAAATCCCTGTTTCCAATTAAGGCAAATTTCAGACAGTCGTTTCTATCAGACATCTTTTAACTGATTGAATTATTGCTTTACATCGCAGATGGAATCTAGTTGGCTACATTCGTGGTGCGGTGTATAAAGTCACATGTAAGTAGGAATATCACCAATAAACTCTTACCTTGTACTGGAGTCGATGTCGACGGCCTTTTAGATGCATCTCCTTTGCATTGGGATCATTGAACTTGCACTCGCAGAGTTTACAGTTGAAGCTGATCACCTTGCCCTGATCATTCTTCATCTCCTCTATGTACTCGTGGCCTGGACAAACCCACAAATTGAATAGGAATACAAAGTTATTTTATAAGCATTTAAAAAAGAAAATGTTTGGGTTGAAGTGGGGCTGAGAGCCACTTTCCAGATTCTTTCTCTTATATCATGGCTCATCAGTTTAGGTAGAAAACCCGCAACATCTGTAGCGCTGAATGTTGCAGTAAACCTGCATGCACCAGCTGGTACTGACAGACCAAGGATGTTAACTGAATTGCCATGGTACAGAAAGTGCATCCTATAACTATTGCGTGAGAAAGGTAACTTTAACAAACTTTGTTGCTAGGCTCCATGGACGGATTTGAACCCGGGACCTTTAGCTACCATTGTGCTACTACCTACCCCATTGCCTTTCAGTGCGAGAAATAGGAAACTTTCTGACAATTAAATTAGCATACACTAGGTGAAAATACTAAAATACACAGCATCCCGATTGTTGGTATGCGAGTTTATTTGATAATTATTCCCCACAAAGCCCGTTTCAGCTATTACTTTCATGAAGTACAGCAGTGATATGTTCTACAACATACAAGGGGATGTTTCACGTATATGCAATGATCATTACGGAAGTGCAGAGAACTCCAGTTGGTACAACTTACCAACAGGTGCGACATCCTTCTCTCCTAGAATGTTGAGTCTGTCCCCATCAGCGTCTAGTTCTGGAAAGAACAAACAACTGTGCATTAAAAGCACTGGTCTAGAAGTATATCTCAGAAGACCTCAATGTCTAATACAATGAATTTATTTGAGACCCCAATCAAGGAATAGGTGCATCACTAAATATACCCCCGAGTTAGTACTATAGTATCAAGTTTGAGAATTTCCTAAAATAGGGCGAGTTCTTGTTTTACATCACAGATGGACTGTTACCATGGCAATTCCTGAAATAGTAGGCGTAATGCAGGTTTTCTTTAAATTGATGGCCAGTTCTTAAAATGATGGCAAATTACTTTCGGGTTTTGTAAATGGCTTATTAATACCAGGCCTGTTATTTAACACTAAAAGATTGTTACCTTCACTGACGACACTGGATGCCGGGGTACTCTCCACCTTCAGCGTGTCCAACTTCACTTCTTCGGCTTTTGCTCCCGTCGTCTTCAGCTGAGTACCGCCTGCACACGACAAACGGTTCTAACATTAGGATCATGTCAGTGCCTAGTCCGTACAACAGAGAACACCGTTTCCACAGACTACCGAGTTGCTACAGTGAGACGCCAAATATATACGAGAAGAGTAAAAGTTAATCAGCTTACCAACAAAAGTGATTTTGGGCGTGGCCAGCACTTTCTTAACAGCAGGCTGAACCACGGCTGCAGTGACGGCCTTCCCCAGGACAGCTTTGCCAGTCGCGGTTACAGCAGTTGCACTGTTGGACTTGGCTGTCGTAGTAGTGGACGGAGAGTTAGCGACGACCACAGGGTCGGTGGAGGGGATGGGCTTCCCCAATTTCGTATGAAGCTTCAGAACCTGCAAACAAAACAAGCATATGTTGAAAGTTGAAAGTCCTAGTTGGAATGATAAGGCAGGCAGGTAAAATGTTTTAAAATACTAAAGTCTAGTTTATTTGTAGAGTTTCATCTTTTGGGGGATAAATTTACTTTTTAATAAACCCCTCCAGTATAAAACATATCGACTACACTGAAATTACCACGGATATAACCATTATACGACCAGACATGGAATTTGTGATCAATACAAGACGAAATATTAATTATTTTTTTAACAGCACATTATGACAGCCCATGTGTATCTATAGATCGAACTCGGAGATGGAAAAAAAAATAAAAAATTTCTTTTTAAAATAAATATTAAAGAAAAGACTAAAAGTAAGAGGTATGTGTCAAAGAGGGGTCAAGTACCTTTTGGTGTTTGGCACCCCTGATGTGGGCTGCATATGCGTCGGTACCAGTGCACGTGACATCGCAGAGCTCGCACCGCAGCTGGTTATGGCCCCTGGCAGCAGGAGCACTGCCTCCTTTCATGGCCTGCTCCTTCTTCTTGTGCTTCTGTCCTTCTAGATGCTCTCGGTACGTCTGCAATATACCATACAGTTGGAATGAGCGAGTCATTATCGAGTATAACATTGCGGCAGGCCATACAGTTGGCAGGGTTCGTCACAGATTTACAAAATTAGGCAGGAAAAATTACCCTCAAAGGAACATTTGTGTCTCATTGAGAAAAGTCGTCCGAATGATTTTAATTTTTCTGCGACGCTATTGATGTTACATAGTGGAGGGTTTCACCCAACATTGACAGAACAATTTCCCTTTGAAATTGTAAAATATGCAAATTTTTACATGGATGGCAAATACTGTTAGGGGTTGTCAACTCTCTCTCTCTCTGCTGGATTGAGCACAATGTGAGCAAGTCATTGCTTTACGTTACAGCGCGAATCTTTCACCCATGCTCAACGAGGATTAGGCACAAGCTCTAGGGGCATCTATGGTTGCCTCCAGCATGGAGAAGATTAAAGTTGGCCGATTTATTAATGTGCATCATTGCGGCAATACTTCACAGATGACACAGATTTTCCCCCGATAAAAACATTTCAAAATCTCCTCTACTACAGCTTTACCTAATCAACACCACTTTCATCTTTTTTTCTTAGATCGTGGTTTAGAGCTCGTCAGTTTATGGCAACATCCGCTGGGGGCTAGCTCACCTGTGGTCCCGCACAGCTGATCTTGCAGACATCGCAGTAGTGGAGCTGTGGCTGTTTGGGTGGGCCCTTGGGTCTGGGCTTGAACGGCACTCCGGGCTTCTTGGCCACCCACGTGCCTGTGGTTTTAACCTGCTGCTGCTGGTAGTACGATGTGGCCGCTGTGTACAGAGCAGCATCATAGCCTGCGGTCAACACCATCACACTCAACACATACTTACTGCTGTCCCTGTAGGGACCACGGTTTTAACATTGCCTACGCCATTACTCAAGTACACTGCAGAGTTTACAAACTGGTGCCCATTTACTGTCAAATCATTGCATGTTATTAATCATTGCTCAACATGGCTGTGGGTCCCGTGTCCGTATGCAACGATAAAATTATCAGAAATTTCTCTAATTTGTCAGAATAGGCCACAGCTAGGTTAACTTATCTAAATGAAATATACATATACCAGGGACGAAAATTTTAACTTGTTTATTAGACAGCCATTTCTCTCAATATAAACATTTAATAATGGCCAATATAATTCTATGTACTTTTTAAACGAAATTTGTTTTATATTTCAATCTATCTTGGCTAGTAGATCTCAAAGATCTACAATACCTGATTATATATATATATATTAATTACTGTAAAACACTTATATTACATGTAGACTTATAGTATGCGCTATACGCACAAAGACACTTTTGCACGAAATTATGGTCCGCGCAAAATATGAAGCCTAAGTTTACTATTGAAGCGGACGAAATACCGTACGATGTAATTAATACTAAGGAATGAAAATCACAACAGAAGATACGATTGAATAATTTAATTAAACAAAGTTATTTAATGTAAAAATATATACTAGTATTAGTCTACTCTTACCACTCATGTGAGACGTTACAAGCGGCAATCACCACATTATTTTTTTTAAAGAAAATTTCCCCATTTAAAAAAACCAAATGTGCCTATTTTAATTCCTGCGAATATGTCAATTTTAGCATTTGCGCAAAATATAAGTGTTTTACAGTGTGTGTATATATAAAAAAAATCATCTAATGGAAAGTTGAATATGGACATTATTTACACTGTTTTTTTGCCATTTGTTTCTGAATATGTTGGATTTTGCCAAATATTATGTGCATTCATATAATGTAATATACATAGAGATTATTAACCTTGTGTCTTTAGATATCGTCTATATCCTGTACTTAGGGATAATCTTTGTAGTAGACTCACTGAAGCTTGTCTAGAGATTATCCCTAAATGCAGGATAAATGCAGGATATAGACGATATCGAAAGACAAGGTTAATAATCTCTTTATCATCTAATGTCAAGCTTAAATACTTCTCTATAAGAAGAAAACAAACGGGTGAATCAACATTTTAAAGTTACACGTAGGAATACATGCACGTCAGTAAATTGTAAACCACTTCACTCATTGATAAATACACCAAAGGAAAATAACTCTAAAAACAATTCTCATTTTTATTAAAAATTGTGAATGAATTAAATCTAGTCGATTAACACAGTGTCCGATCATAATTGTCATCTTGTTTGCTGTTTACATACAGTAGCATTCATAAATAGTAGTATGACGTCACATGAAATTAGCTCCCTAATTTGCATAGTTATTAGTCAGGCAAAGTAGCATGATACACGAAATATCTGTATACTTCCTTGTTCTCATAAACTTACTTGAATTGCATTCTTATTACTGATTATTTCAAGGTATATTGGTAACATTTGAATAAATACTATATTATTTTATATGTATAAATACTATATTATTTTATATGTATGCACATAATAATATTTGACAAAATCCAACATATTATTTAGAAACAAATGACAAAAACAGTGTAAATAATGTCCATATTCAATTTTCCATTACATGATAAATATATACACACACGCAAACTAATGACGGCCAAAAAATGAGAAAGAACATGTTACTAATGATGACAATGTATAAAAATCATAGCAAAGATAAAACGTAAATAGGCAGCTGGATGTAATAAGTGTATTAAATACTCCCAGGATTCTGTCATTCAGGCAATAATTTACCCTGTTTGCATGTCAACAGTCTTCCAAATAGAGGAAGAATGATAACAAGCTTAGACCAAATAAGCTTGAGATTTGGACTTCTTTAAATTTCCAACACTGAACTGACATTGGCACTCATTACATTGCCTACACATATCCTGTACTGTTCAGTTTCTCCAAACGACACTTGATTAATCGCCATTTATCACTACACCAGCACAATTTTATGGCAGAAAATAATGCGATAGAAACAATAGAAACCTGTTCCAACAATTTTAAAACTTTTTTTTGTTTTGTTTACATTATGGACATACATGGAGACAGGAAGGTGGAATGCAGCCTCACCTGAGAATGACGACTGCGTGGTAGTCGGGGCGTAGTTGGCCTGGGAGTATGTGGTCACTGCAGGTGACGTTGTAGCTGGATACACGTACGTCGCGGCAGTCGTCACCTGAACAGCAGGCTGTGCCTTGGGCTGCGTCAGTTGTCTTGGAGCTGTGTTGTAGGAGGGTGTACTGTATGCTGGTTTTGCTTTGGAGGGAACCACTGCTACGTGTTACTATCAAGATTTCCTACCAATAGCTCAATGGCTCCAAAACAAATTATACAGTACAATTCCATTTTATGTCTTTAACAAAATCACTGCCAATTAAATTCAGCATTGCAATATCATTACTAAAAGACTCTCAACCAAAATCTAGTATACCCGCAGGCATGATACTTAAATACATCATTAATGTATTACTATATATGGGCCAGTAGCCTTACATGAAATAACGAATTGAATGGAATAATTCAGTTTTAATGCAATAAACACTTTTTTGGCTCCTTATTGATGCATACATTAAAAATCGGTAAACGTGCCAATATTACTGGAACAATAAAATAGTATTCTTACCAGCTTGATAGTGTGTTTCAGCTGCAGTATACGTTGCTGCCTGAGCAGGTTGGTAGTACGCCTTCGTCTGATCATAGGTGACCGCAGGCTGCAAGGGAACGAGAGCCAGCATAGTATCAGTGTGGAGTAATACGCAACAAAGCTTTCATCAGAACTAGTTGTTGCAAACCAGTGCTTTCCATAGACCTAAAAGAAACGAGTCTTCACGACTGTCACCAAATATTGGGATTATTGAGAAGACAATCAGCATTACAGGACTCTTAACATTAACTTGTTGTCGTAGTGCAACTTGGGGGGTCACTTTCACCTGTCAGAAATACCAGTTTACCTGTCCGTGTTTTTTAACAAAAGGTTTCATTTGGGCAAAGGTGGAGATCACAGCCCCCATCATTTTTATTAATAATTTGGCTGAATCTCAGTTGCGAAATGTACTGTAGAACACATATTTCGCAGACACAAATGCTAAAATTGACATAGTCACGGGAATTAAATTACGTGCATTTGCCCAAAGAAATGGGGAAAACAATCTTTTTTTAAAATATTCATGTAATATAAGTCTGCGTGTAAAATAAGTGTTTTACAGTATTTCACAATTCCACAGACATCTAGGCTTCAATTTTACAATAAAATTAATCAATTTTGGTGACTGTTTTCGCGGTAATTACTCCGTATTACTTAATTCAGCGGCATGCTGTTTGATCAGATCGGCCATTATCCATCGGAAGTTATGGAACAATGGGTGGACAGCTGATGAACACCCTGGATTTTCCATGAATAAAAGTTATCGCAAAAACAATGTTTATGTAATTGCTCGATGCAAATCTATATGTCTGTGTTTACCTCAACCATGACCAGACTTAAGCAAATTGGTCAAAGCAAATTGGTAAAATTGAGCCCCGACTATATCCCAGACTCGAGCAAATTGGTCAAATGGAAAGGGAGGGGCGGCTGTGATGACTCGGGGCGATCATTTTGAAAGTGCTGCCTACTGTCTACAACAAGCGCACTCATTGGTTAAAACATGCTATGGTATTTCCTAAACCACAAAGATGGCCAATAGTCGGTAAAACTTTGAAATGCTTGACTAATATTGCACTTAAAAATTATGTATGTGGGGTTTATGAAGACTTATAGATTATTTATGATATAATTAATGATTTGCACAACTGATGAAACAGATGTTTAGGCAGGAGTATGTTGTCCAATTAATGGTCAAAAATACAGGATTAAACCCTGTTGCAAACATCTTTTTGAATGTCACACAAAACATTTCAATTAGCAAAATTGCTTTTTTTATATTTTTTATTTGTTTAACTCTTTCGATACACGTTTTTGTCAGACATCAGCGGTATATCAGCCATTTGGGCATTTTTCATTGTGGTACTGTCTTTATTGATTTCAAAGTACATATTCATTTTCATATCAAATTAAGAGATTAACATTTGGACTACAACCTAGATAAATAAATGAATCGATATGTTTAGTGCTTATCATGGAAACAAGTAGAACACAGGATCCGACTCAAAATGTTTTGGAAAACATCCATGCACATTCGCCCGATTGGAGAAAATTTCGATCCAAGGGCTGGTACTCTAATTTTATTCTCGAAAATATTGCAGTCAGTGGTCAAAGGGAGGCAACTTTTATTATATAAATGATCACTGCACACACCTTGGAATGCCATAAACAATGCGTCATATTTTAACATCTTTTTCTTATGGTGTTTGTCCGTGCGTTGCGACTTACTGGTGCGACTACGAGTTATTACGTAATTTGTATCAAAAGAGTGAAACGTTAGTAGTAGGGTCAGAAACCGTGTCTATTTTTGCAGCAGTGTTTCACAACTTACGGTCACAGCCACTTGAGTGCGTGTGGTGTATGCATACTGTGGGGCTGCATGTGCCGCCTGGTAGCTCTCGTAGGCCTGGCCTGCCCGTGGGGCTGCTGTCGCATACGCTGCCTGGGGAGTGGCAGCAACGTATGCCGTCTGTGCAGTCGGATATGCAGCAGTCGGCTGCGCTGCATTTGCTACTGGGTAGACAAAGTGAGCCATGGTCTGTAACCTGTAAAAATAATCGATGCCACAAGTTATTGAAATAAATACAGTGCACTCTGGCAATACCGGCACTCACTGCGACCAAGATAATGCCAGTTTACTCATCTAATGTAAAATGCATTGTCGCTGGCGGGGGACTTTGAAATAATGTTGATATACGCAGATTGCCGGAGTACAAAGATGCTGGTATTGCCAGAGTGCACTGTAAATCATTAGGTTAATGTACGAGTCACTTTTCATAACAATAACAGGATGTGTATTGGTGAGGTATCTGTTGAATAATCCTCCCAATAATTATTAAATATAGCAAGTTTACATCATAATTCTTTTTTACTGAAGGTTGTTTTTTATTTGGGTTTAGAGCCGCTTTCAAGATTATTTCAGTTATATTACAGCTAATCAGATTTGGGCTTGAGGAAATCTGCAACATCTGTTGCAGTAAACCTACGAAAACTGGCTGGGATTGGCGGGAAAAAAGATAATTGCATTGCCATAGTAACGACAGTGCATCCTATCAATATTGCATCAGAAAGGCAACTTTCACAAACATTGCTGGGCTCCCAGGATGGGATTTCGGCCTGGGGTATTTGGCTCTAAAGTACAACGTTCTATCATAACCATTGCCCTACTAGCCGTCTGAAGGTATGAATACCCACTAGTGATGTGTCGATCGATAAAAATATTGGAATATCGGAATATACACACATACACAACTGTACCATAGCAAGGAGTAGTGATATCTGTAATCGACTGTTTGTCGTGAGTCGATTATCTGTCAAATTGCCCTGTCGATGCACATCACTAGTATAAACCTCTAAATCTGACCAAGGAAATATTACCAACCTAAATAGGAAAATATGATGAGCTACAGGCTACCAAATTCTTTGATCTGGCTTAATATTGAGGCATACAGTTCAATATGTCATAGATAGGATGTGCATATGACTATCGCCATTTTGTAGTTTTGTACATATCTTACAGGATGCTTTTTGTAAATATGTTCACAAGGTCAACACAATGCCCTGTATTAAGAGACAAGAACATGGATGATGGAAGACACATAAACGAAGTACATAATTGATTTACTGGATTGAGGTGAATGCAATTAGTCGACGTCATTTTAGATCGAATGGTCATCGTCGACAGATTCCGATATCAATATGCGACGGCGCCATGGTTTGTCAGGTCACGTGACTCGTATCTATTTGCCGGCGTGTATCCGCCATTTTCTTGAAAAATGGTAAGAAATAATATCCCATTAAATATTAGGTGCAACAAGCTGTATTGTATTTTGTCGGGAACAGAAGATGATACATTTCACTCATTGTCCTATCATGATTAGCATAAGGCATCATAAATATACGGAATCTCTCAATCATAAAGCATTTACAAACAAAATCGCACGTGCGGAGTCTTGCCCGTTTCAGTTTGGGCATCGTTTTCTTGCGCTTTTTAAAAACACGCAATTCCCAACTTATCTGTAGTAAAGCATACATCACACCATAAATATGGCACATACCTCACTAGGTCAACAAAGTTATTCGTTTTCGAGGGAATCAGGATTGGTTATTTTGATCAAGAGACTTCGCGATAAAAACATCTATACAAAGACGGCTCGTGTGCAGCGATCACGTGACTATTACGTATCTTATACGGGTTCCCTGCTCCTGTTGCACTACTTTCGCCGTTAGATGGCACTGCACATATGATAGAGGGACTTCAATGTTATGTAAGTTTTCTCCTACCCGGCCCGTTTATAGTTCATGTAGTTTACTTTAGTTTAGTTTCTTTATAATATTGAATATGATGCACATCACTATATCAATGATGATTGCAAATTAGGACACTGCTCATTTAAGGAAACATTTTCTTGGGCTCTACATGACGACACTGTCGCTACAAAAATTGAGCACCAATTTAGTACATATAATACATATCTGACATATACGTATCTTTACTATACGCAGTGTACGCACCTGTACAGTTTTCTTTGGTCATGTATTGTTTTAAATGTATAAATTAAATTCTAAATCATAAAGTCAATACACAATATAATTTACCATACTAATGTAACTAGTTCTGATTGGGGTTTAAAGCCACTTTAAATTATATTTGAAATAATTCCAAGTTGTCCAGTTGTCGGATCGTGTTGCTGGTTGGTTGATTTGGGGTTTAAAGCCACTTTCAAGATTTCTTCACTCACATCATGGCTTGCATGCATATGTACTGCTGGATTTCCAGGTTGTATATTTTATAAATACCTCTTAATTAAATGCACGTTCTCTCTTCTGATTTGTTAAAAATAAATAGTAAATACTAGCAGTGTTGATTGAAGTTCAAAGCATTGCTGTCTGTTAGACATCGTATTTTGAATGAACTGTTTCGCGTGCACTGTCATAATAATATGTTTAGCTTTGAATTTCCCGCAAGACTATTTAATATTTATTTTTAACCAATTAATTTTGAGCTATACATTCCAAATGCATTCAGTTAGCATACAGGTTGTTTTTTGTTTTTGTTTATACCTAAAACAATATGTTTGCTGAAATATTAGTACAGAGCTAAATTATTCACGACGTCCCAATATACTAGCATCGAAGCACTACTTTTGCTAGAATGCTGTACAGTTTGCGGAAATAATTCGAGGAGACATGAAAAATGTATAAGGAAATACCTGGTCACATAAATAAGTATGTCATCATGTGGTTATATCGCTAGCAATAAAAGCCACGTGCGCGCGCATGTGTGTGTGTGTGTGTGTGAGAGAGAGAGAGAGAGAGAGAGAGAGAGAGAGAGAGATTAAAATACTACTAAATGATTAATATACCTCCAATTGTATGTATTTTATAACAACTAGAGAGGATGTGATTGTGTAACTTTCTTGTGACATGTAGAATATCTGTGACATCAGCACATTTCTTACCTTCCCGTTTTACCATCATGTTTTATCAGGAAAAGAACTGCTTGCGCATGCTAATAATACATTAGATCTGAAACGAATAGCAAAAATGCTATTCAAATATTCGTTTGTAAGTATTCTATTAGAATTCGAATATTCGTTTGAAATCTTATAATAATGTAATGTGCTACAAAGTGACATTTCCGGTAATATAGTCACCCTACCCTATTGCTATCGATAGAAAACAACAGTGTCCCACACCTCGACTGTACAGTCAGTAAATGTACAGTGGTGTGTTTTCTGACTAGATACGTCGACTGTGCAGTCAGTAAATGTACAGTGGTGTGTTTTCTGACTAGATACCTCGACTGTACAGTCAGTAAATGTACAGTGGTGTGTTTTCTGACTAGATACGTCGACTGTACAGTCAGTAAATGTACAGTGGTGTGTTTTCTGACTAGATACCTCGACTGTACAGTCAGTAAATGTACAGTGGTGTGTTTTCTGACTAGATACCTCGACTGTACAGTCAGTAAATGTACAGTGGTGTGTTTTCTGACTAGATACGTCGACTGTACAGTCAGTAAATGTACAGTGGTGTGTTTTCTGACTAGATAGATGAGCAGTAATATTGAAGTAGGAAGGTCTCAGTTAGATCTTACGGGAAAACGTGCGATCTACAGTTCTTCTGCAAATGTGTTCGAATATTGGAATACTGTTTTACTTTACCATTGGAATATTTGTAATTTAGTATTCATTCGCGAATATTCGAATATTCGTGTCAGCTCCAATAACAATTCAGCGTTCCAACTTTCAATGCCATTGCATGAACGCAATCGACGTGTTTTTCGTGATGGTCAGACGAGTTGGGTTGTCACGATTCCTGGCTGTTACACCGCTCCTCTTCTAACATAACTAACGATACTTCGTGAGTCGAGTCAAAAGTCTATTGTAGATCGATTACAAAATTAAATGGCAGTACGGTTTGATATAGGCCCATATCCCATAGATACTATTCGTTCTCTTCCCCTCCCCCGCACCCCCCTCTCTCTCTCTATATATATATATATATATATATATTTAAATATTTTATTTTAATTTTTAATTGGGGTTTAGAGTCGCTTTCAAGATTCTTTCATTTATATCACTTATATCACTTAAACCTGCGAGCATCGGCTGGTACTGACAAGACCAAGGATGATAACTCTCTCTCTCTCTCTCTCTCTCTCTCTCTCTCTCTCTATATATATATATATATATATATATATATATACACACACACATACATACATGTATATTAAGCATGATACTCGTAGAATTCACTTCACTCATTCAGCTGGTTGACGTAAATAACAATCAAACGAATTATTAACGACAAAATATTGATTTTATTCGTCGACGAAGGTACTAGTATTTTACATATTTCTCATGTCCCATTTGAATTATTTGTGGGGGATAAATAAATCAGAAAACATAACTCGTTCAGTGTAAAGAGTATAGGGTATAGTGAGTATCGCCATTAGACAAAGTAAGGCTAGATCTACGTGGCTATGTATTTTATTGTTTAAATGTTACCAAGAAAATGGTTGGGTTGCACTATGCAATTGCGCCGTTTTTCAACATGGCTTTTTCACATATCAGCTTGTAAGACTCCTACAAGCTTAAGTATGATGTCTAGACCCACATTTTATGGGTCAAACAATCTATTAGGAATAATTATACATCAAGTGGCTCAAATAATGTATGCAGCAATTGGCCGCCAATAAAAGTAGTTTTTCGTCATTGTCTGCCTACATGGTAGATTTTATATCTACTATGCACCACAGCACCACCCCAGAACCTCCAAGTGTGGTATCATTTTGTTCAGGGGACCCCCATCATTGATAATTTACATGTTACCAAGAATATGTAAATTATCAATGAGGGGGGTCCCCTGAACAAAGTGATACCACTCTTGGAGGTTCTGGGGGATGCACGGTAGACCCTCCCAGCCCACGAACTACTATAGCAGTACGTATGTACACACAAACATGCCATCCGCGACATGAGCGAAAATAAGCCTTGAATGCGGCTCTAAACCACAATTTAACCAACCAATTCTCGAACAAATGTTGGTCCTGTTCCACAGAGCGATCGTAGTGCTACAGGGTCGTAACCCCTATACACTACGACATACTTACTGCTCACGGTAGCGCTATGACCGTTCTGTGGAAGGGGGGGGGGTCTGTTCTAGAAGGAGCGCCTACACCTGACAACTATTCTTAACATTGAAAAGAACATAATATACCACAAACGTTCCTTATGCCAATCAAATACAAGTATTCATTCTTACAGAACAATCAGCCTTAATGTGTGTAGAGGTTGGGGGATATTGGCAGGGGGTGTCAGGAAAGGGGAGATAAGAAGTTGGAGGGGGAAGTATATACGTGCAGAGGAAGGATTTGGGGGTTGGGGGTATATGTTATCAACTTGCCTCATTAGTACAATCAATATTTGGATACATTGTATCTTGTGAGCAATTAAAACAATCTCACGTTGTATACATATCATCACTGGTTGACAATAACCATTCATATCCATAATAAATATACTTTCAACATACAAATATTATTATACAACAATGTCATTCATGTATATTACGACTGTTGGTTGGCATAGCGAGAACTTGTCTGTAATTTAAAACACAAAACAAAAAACAAACAATGATTGTAAATAAAGCAAATAATTCCAAATTTACATATAAATTGACAGCAAAGGATTTACTACTAAGTTTTCCTTTGCATTTCCCATATACAGGAAACAAAGCGGCAATCTAATTGGTAAGTATTATTTTGCTTCATTAGGAAATCTATAACATCATTTGTTTTGTTGTGAACGTGGTCTATGCAATGATGTAACATCCTCACTACACACGGCAACCGAAGTTGCCCTATATATAGTCTGGCAGGTCACAAACTGCAACCGAAGTTGCCCTATATATAGTCTGGCAGGTCACAAACTCCTGTTTGGTACTGTTACTCAAAACCTATTTAACGCAGGTCACTCAAATTTGGCACACTATTCCGAAATACTTGTACCCAACCAGTTCCAATATTACAACTTCGTAGATCGCCGAATAAGAATTCTGTTTATTTAACCTCTTACTATTTCACTTCACACTTGCTAAATATGTGGAGGGGTGCCGTTCTATCACGTAACAGCGATTTACATATATTCGAACACCAATGACAATTGGTCACATGACAATATCATGAATATTCCTATTGTCCAAGTAGTGGCAGGTGAAACATATCGTTATCGAAAATGTTGTCACTTAGGTATTTTTTTATGTAGATGCATAATACCTCATAATAAGCTTCAATTGCAAAGCGCACACAAAGGCACATTTTTATTTGTATTCATTCATTCATGGACGAAACGGATTTGTCATGCATTATACAACTCTCATAAGGTGTCGTCATGAACAATGTTAATAAATATGACAGTTCGTGCAATACACATTCGTTGGACCCGGGGATGGTATCAAAACGTGAATGTAAAGTATAATTTGACTTTCGATGACACAATTCGTGAACTTACTAGTATTAAGGGACAACACATACAATATAAACTCGTAAATGGATATACATTCTCATTTATGATCATGACCTCGATATCTGAATATATAATATGCACAACCTTCCTTGCTTAAATTTCTTTTGCGATAACCCATATTATTAATTGTCATTGGTGATTCACTATGTAAATCGCTATTACACGACAGAAAGGCATCCCTCCGCATATTTAGCAAAAGTGTGAAGTAGAATATTAATAGGATAAATAGACATAATTTTTATTCGGCGATCTACGAAGTTGTAATTTTTGAATTGGTAGTGTACACGCATTTCCTAACACTGTAACCTATGTAAAAGAGATGTTGGGTGACGCCACAAAACAGAGATTGTAACATTACCTGCCAGACAACATACTAGTGTTTGTGACTGAAAATCGATATTACAATAGTTTCTACAGTTATGTGATATTAGAATCTCACATTAATGTTCATATATTACTGCATTTATTAAACTCGTGGGCGAAAATGATATACGTAGTGCAGATTGGTATTATATCCCGTGCATTAAATACGATGCATCCAGTTTGATTACATGATGACCGACTGTCTGTGACATTTATTGGCATTTATAAGTTGTAGATATATATGTCAGTCATCGACTCCGTATGTTTCTATGTTTTCTCTATCTCTCTCAGCATCTCTCTCGGAATGATCTCTCAGCATGCTCTCTCTCTCTCTCTCTCTCTCTCTCTCTCTCTCTCTCTCTCTCTCTATATAT
>JAUTBT010050755.1:0-15907 GCA_032361225.1 Lepetodrilus schrolli | reverse complement strand
AATGTTGCAGTAAACCTGCGAGCACCGGCTGGTACTGACAAGACCAAGGATGATAACTGCATTGCTACTCTACAGACTGCGCATCCTATCAATATCGCATCAGAAAGGTAACTTCCGTGACCATTGATGGCGGGATTTGAACCTGGAACGTTCTACCACTGCACTACCACCCGCCCCCAATGGACATAGGTAAAGACACCCACATTTACATAGCGTTGGAGTCACTATAAAGAAAAATCTGTACCTGCGTCGATCTACTGGTACTCTAAGATGACGGTCTTGGTCTTCAGGTATTCATTCAGAGCTTCCTCACCTGTAGAGAAAACCTCGGATAAATCACAGGAACGTACGGAATACCAGTCGATATTAATCTTCCACTTGCTACAGGCAACCAGAGATGCCATGCAGAGACTGAGTAATCCAGCTGGGAGAGGATCAAGGTTATGATAATGTAGCCTTATCCGATGGCTCCCTCTATTAACACCCATCTCGGGATTTTATGTGTGTTTCAATAACCGACTATAAATGCAATTTTATCACAGGGGGAGAGAATCAATGTAAAAGCTATTGTAGACGACCGACAGCTTGCTCCCACAACGCAATCCTCTCTCTTGTGCGCTTCAAGAATTTAATCAAATGCAAGGTTTAATACAGACACTGTTTCTACCGAAATGCTGACGTATTTTATGGGTGCTTCAAAGCATATTGTTTGTTAATTGAAGGTTTATTGTATTTTTTTAAAGTCAATTTGTACATTTAAAATGAACACCACACAACCCATACCATTGTGAACTAGCACATGTACAAAACTTGGTCCAAACCTACAAGAACATTCCTGCCACATATCTACCCATACCATTGTGAACTAGCACATGTACAAAACCTCGTCCACACCTACAAGAACATTCCTGCCACATATCTACCTAGATCTTTCCCGAATCCGGACTGCTTGAAGCCACCGAAGGGTGCAGCAACATCAGTCTTGTTGTAGGTGTTGAGGAAGACAGTCCCTGCCTGGATGCCGTCAGCCACGTGCATCAACTTGTCGACGTCCTTGGAGAAAACACCCGACGCCAGGCCAAACTCTGTGGCATTGGCCCGGCTGATCACACCGTCGATATCACTACAACACCGATCACAATGTCAGATCACAATGTCAGATCACAATGTCATCATGTTCAAATCAGTCACAATTGATAATATGTTTTCTTGGTTGATGATCTTACATCATCCTATATGGATCCTACATCACCCTTCATGGATCCTACATCACCCTTCATGGATCCTACATCACCCACACTGGATCCCACATCACTATGGATCCTACACCACTCACACTGGATCTTGCATCACCTTTCATGGATCCAACATCATCCTCCATGGATCATAAATCACCCACCGTGCATCCTACATCACCCTTTATGGACTCTTTATCGCCCGCCATGGATCTTACACTCTATGGATCATACATCACACACATTGGATCATACATCACCCACCCTGGATTATACATCATGATTCATGAATCCAACTTCACCCTCCATGGATCCCACATCCTTCATGGATCCTACACCACCCACACTGGATTCTACATTGCCCATTATGGACCCTACAATTCATGGATCCTACATCACCCTTCATGGATCCTACATCACCCACACTGGATCCTACAGCACCCTTCATGGATCACTTTCCATGGATACCACATCACCCTTTTTCGTGGACCCTAACCCTCACTGGATCCTAAAATATTTATGCATCCTATTGCTCCACGTACCCATCAGGAAATTTGGAGATGATCATGATGGGTCCAAACGACTCTTCCTTAGCGATGAACATGTGGTCCTCCACATCTGTGAAGATTGTGGGCTGCAGGAACAGACCTGAATATAGGAACAGACCTGAATATAGGAACAGATCTGAATATAGGAACAGCAGAAATACGCCAGTCAGTCCCAGATCAGAAAACCAAGTAAGTCCCAGATCAGAAAACCAGTCAGTACCAGATCAGAAAACCAAATCAGTCACAGATCAGAAAACCAGTCAGTCCCAGATCAGAAAACCAAGTCAGTCCCAGATCAGAAAACCAGTCCCAGATCAGAAAACCAAGTCAGTCCCAGATCGGAAAACCAGTCAGTCGCAGATCAGAAAACCAATTCAGTCCCAGATCAGAAAAACCAGGCAGAATGAGAAACAAGTGTTACAGCAGGACACACTAGTCATGACTGGGCTACATTCAGCCTGCACTACTTTTCACTACAACGTACAACGTAGTGCTACAAGTCGTTCAGCCATCATACCTAGTACTATACAGTAGCCCTTTTCACTATGGGTTTGGACCCCGTGGTGTATTGTAGAAAACCCCAAAGCATGAAGCAAATGGACTGCACGCATGCGTAAACCTATGTGCTGTTATTTTGCTAGGAACCTGTTCAGTTAACCAATTCTTTGTAGAATTTTAGTTTAGTGTAGTGAAATTTAGTGCAGACTGAGGCGTCCAGATGAACATTAACCAAGGGAGATAATTACAGTACAAGTACAAACATCTTTGAATGTGGAATCATTCAAATATCCCACCCCACAGACTTAGGGTTATGGTTAACGGGTTAGGGTTATTAACCCCAACCCTGTAGGGGACATCACAAAAACTGATAACAAGCATTCCCCCTTCTCTGGAACAGCCTTCTCGTAGCTCTCAGAGCCTAAATCCTCCTTCAAATCTGAACTTAAAACACATCTGTATCGTCAGGCCTGTTCAAGTTCCTAGTCTTTTCTACATGTATATATCCATAGTAAGCGCCAGCGAGATATTAGGTGCTTTAAATGTACATTATTATTATTATCCAACTACCGGGTCGGTCCACTTTGGCACCCCCATGCACTAAAGTGGCTCCTTCCTTGATCCCCATGGCAATGTAGTCCACCAGCTTGTTGAAGTGACTGCGGTGATTCTGAGGTCCGTGGTCAGTGGACCGGCTCAAGGGGTCTCCGATCTTCATCTTCTTTGTCTCCTCAATCTAAAGGGTTCCCAAGAAAACCACACATGAATAACTATCAGAAACCTCTACTCCTCTTGCCCTTAAAATAACTACATTTGTCATCGACGTATTTATCAAAGACATTTATCACAAGGATTACATTCTGTATCCTGCTTACAATGAGTGATGGAGTTTAACATTGCAGCAGGAATCTTTCACCCATTTGTGACGACCTGTTGACAAGAGTGAGTGACTGAGTGAATTATTGTGAAGAGTGAGTGACTGAGTGAATTATTGTGTTTATGTCCAAACGAAAAAGAACCAAAACGTTCATCCTGTAGTTTAGTACCTTGATAACAACAATAAAACAATTTTGAGAAATTATGTTGTTTGCTGCTGATAGGCGTTTGTATGCACATTTATATTGCGCCAAGTCCACGCTTGAAAGCTTGCTCATAGCGTTACATTAGTATCCCGTTCAATGGATCAATATGCACTCATTTCACCTTCTCACTCCCTGGGGAGTATACATCCCAAGCTGAAGGTTTACATTCACAATTCCGTCATCTCCTACCGGGTACCCATTCACAGTTGGGTGAATTGGAGTGGGGTGGATCTAAGAACTTTGCTCAAGAGCGCTACATGATGGCAAACTAGGCTCGAAACCAGGACATCCAGGTTACGAGGCAGACTCTCAGACCAGGACATCCAGGTTACGAGGCAGACTCTCAGACTAGGGATAATGAACACGCTATCGAGAATGGATTTGGTGAATCGCAATTACCATTAACTATCACTCACCATTCTCCTGACAAACTCATCGTGGATGGACTCTTCCACAAACAGTCGCCCAGCTGCAATGCAGTTCTCTCCCTTGTTGAAAAACACCGAGCTAAGACCCTACAGCAGTAAGTATAATTTTTATCAGCAGAGGAAACATCCTATATTTTCTGCAGGTCAAATGAGTCCAATCCTGTACAATCCTGTACATATTGTACAATCCTGTACAATCCTGGGACAAACCTCAGGAGGTTACCATGGAGACAGGGAAGAAAAGGAAAGGACAGTAGTGTGGAATATTGCTTCATTATTTTATCATAAATATACCATTATTATGTAACTACATAAATATACCATTATTATGTAACTGCATAAATATGCCATTACTATGTAACTACATAAATATATCATTACTATGTAACTACATAAATATACCATTATTATGTAACTACATAAATATACCATTATTATGTAACTACATAAATATACCATTACTATGTAACTACATAAATATACCATTACTATGTAACTACATAAATATACCATTATTATGTAACTATATAAATATACCATTATGATGTAACTACATAAATATACCATTACTATGTAACTACATAAATATACCATTACTATGTAACTGCACAGGAGTCGATTAAGTAAGACAGGAACATACAGGAAATTGATAGGCATGGAAAGGAACACACAGGAAATTGATAGGCATGGAAAGGAACACACAGGAAATGGACAGGCATGGAAATGAACATACAGGAAATGGACAGGCATGAAAATGAACAGCAGTGGAAATGGACAGCAATGGACAGGAACATACAGGAAATTGACAGTGGTGATAATAAATGGACAGCAATGGACAGAGATGAGGAATGGATAAGGAAATGGACGGAATGGAAATGGACAGCAATGGCCAGGAATATACAGGAATGATAATGAATGCACAGGAAATATACAGGAATGGAATTAAATGGATAGGGAATGGAATGGATAGGAAATGGACAGGAAATGAATGAAATAGATAGGAATGGACAGGAATGGACAATGCTCTTACCATTCGGACGGCTTTGTCCAAGTCACAGTCGTGGAAGATAATCAGAGGAGACTTTCCTCCCAGTTCCAGAGACACCTTCTTCAGATTGGCCTTACCACAGCTACAAGAGGAAACAATGTCTCAGATTGGCTTTACCACAGCTACAAGAGGAAACAATGTCTCACATTGGCTTTACCACAGCTACAAGAGGAAACAATGTCTCACATTGGCCTTACCACAGCTACAAGAGGAAACAAAGTCTCACATTGGCCTTACCACAGCTACAAGAGGAAACAATGTCTCAGATTCGCCTTACCATAGCTACAAGAGGAAACAAAGTGTCAGATTGGCTTTACCACAGCTACAACAGGAAACTACTTCTCACATTGGCCTTAACACAGCTACAAGAGGAAATGTCTCACATTGGCCTTACCACAGCTACAAGAGGAAACAATGTCTCACATTGGTCTTACCACAGCTACAAGAGGAAACAAACACCTCCAAGTTTGTAATCCAAATCTCTACCACCCTGCTGGATCCCCTGTCAATGACATAGCCACGAGCTTGCTGGTCAAAACGCGAGACCTACGAGGCTGCAGTGTGGGCCGACAGACACACGAATCTCATCACAACCTCTCACCTAGCCATGATCATCTTTCCGACTGGAGTAGATCCGGTGAATCCAAGTTTCCGGACGTCACAGTGATCGGACAGCGCCTGCCCAACTTTGGAGCCTGCAACGGATGACAGACATTCCGCAACATTAGTTCCGTGTCATCGCAGAGCATCAAACTAATTTTCTTGTGGATCAGAGGTTGAAGGTGGTCAAATTTCAGAAACATTACATTTGAGAAACATCACATGTTCAAAGTGACGTAGCTCTATAAGGCAAGTTTAACTTATCTTTTAGCCATAGATCACCTGACTAATAGATCACACTACAGCTATGGCTGCATTAAGAATTTTATTATAGTTCTCTTTTTAATTGGGGTTTAGAGCCGCTTTCACTTATTAAGAATTCAGAATTATGCCATTTTGTATTACATTGTATTGTACAGCCGTATACAGGTACATAATTAACCAAACTTAATGGATTTTATTTCATCACATATCACATGTTTGTCAATGAAGACGACCTAACTCAAATCACTTGTTCTGAGCTAGTTTCGGGCATACTGACTGAAGACTTTCTATCCCTTCGTCCCCAAGCAGGGGCAGACAACTCTTTGTCTGACCTGTCCCCAAGACGAAGGTGTGAACTGCCATAATAATAATAATAATGTGAATAATTATACTGTCCCAAATCCACAAGCATTCTCCTAGCGCTACATTATTACCATAGTCGATGGATATGTGCCCTCAATTCCTTCTCAACTCTCTGGGGAGTACATGCAACCCAAGCTGCTGTTCAAGATGCTACAACACTATGATTCACATGTCCATCTCATCCTTCCGGGTACCCATTATCTGCTGGGTGAACAAAGGCATTTTCCAACTAAGTTACTTGCCTAAGGTTTCACCACAAGTTTTTCAGTGTGATTCAGTGTGTTATTATATACCATACAGGGATCGGAGGTTGGAGATCGGAGGTTGGAGATCGGAGGTTGGAGATCGGAGGTTGGAGATCAGAGATTGGAGATTGGGGGTTGGAGATTGGAGGTTGGAGATTGGAGGTTGGAGATCGGAAGTTGGAGATCGGAGGTTGGAGATCGGAGGTTGGAGATCAGAGGTTGGAGATCAGAGGTTGGAGATTGGAGGTTGGAGGTTGGAGATTGGGGGTTGGAGATCGGAAGTAGAACTTACCGGGTCCTGGCAGTATGTTGATGACACCCGGAGGAAATCCAGCCTTGACCACAAGTTCCGCAAACTTGAGTGCAGTCAGTGGAGTCACCTGCAAAATGCCCCCGATGTACAGACCCGAGTCACAGACGTACAGACCCAAGTCACAGACATAAAGACCCCAAGTCACATATGTACAGACCCTGAGTCACAGACGTACAGACCACCGAGTCACATATGTACAGACGCTGAGTCACAGACATACAGACGCTGAGTCAGACATACAGACCCCGAGTCACAGATGTACAGACCTAAGTCACAGACGTACAGACCCTGAGTCACAGACATAGATACCCATCACAGACATACAGACCCGAGACACAGGGTCTTTTATATGTCCACTGAGAAATTGAATTCCCTCTCAACTGCTCAGATAGACGGTGGGACATGCAGGATATTACCTAAGTTACATGAACCAATCGGGGCAAACACTTTGACATGGAAGCAAGTTAAAGCACAATCACACATTTAAAGTGCCACTCCATAGCACTATGTACATCTTGCCACGTAATAGCAGTAGACCAAGCAAAGGGAGATAACTACATAGTGAAGTCGGTTAGTTACCTGAGCAGGTTTCAGCAGCAAGGCAGGCGGCCATCTTCCACGCCAACATCATCAGAGGATAGTTCCACGGCACCACGATTCCACACACCCTGCACACATGCACACAATAATACGTACACAGCATCAGATACATGTTCTTAACAAATATTGATGCATGTTCCTAACAAATGGCTTTACTTAACATTTAATGCATTGGGCATATTAATTAATGTCCTTTGTGCAAGAGCCAATGTTGAATGCCATATAAAACAAATTACAATTGATCGAGATATATGTAATTCAAATAATCAAACATTAAATATCTAGAGGGTTCAGAAATTTCACTGATAATATTGTTATTTGTTAATCACAGCAAATTGATTTTTTTTAAAGTTTATTTTATTTTATTTGGATTAGGGTTTCAGAACCGCTTTCAAGATTATTTCACTGATATCACATCTTGTCAGTTTAGGGCAGGAGGAAACCCACAACATCCATAGTGCTGGATGTTGCAGTAAACCTGCGAGCATCGGCGGGTACTGACAGACCAAGGATGATAACTGTATTGGCAGGCTGTGCATCCTAGCAACATCACGTCAGAAAGGAATTGGGGTTTAGAGCCACTTTCAAGAGTTCGTTCACTTATAATTAGGGCTTGTCAGTTTAAGGTAGGAGGAAACCCGCAACATCTGTAGCGCTGAATGTTGCAGTAAACCTGCGGACACCGGCTGGCAAGTAATAATTTTAGCTGAGGAAGTTTATGAATGATCCTTGTTCACCCCATCTTTTTCACCAAAAGCACATTAATTTGAGCAGTTATTCTTGATATTCTTGCTGGATCAGGCCAGATAGAAGAGAGGTTGATAAATATCCTACTCAAATTGGCGTACATCGCGATCAACCTCCAAGTATTGATTAAAAACCATGTTTGAATCATGTGCTGTAAACAAACGAGGAATAATCCCCCAACACACACATGGCAACAGACAATTGTGATTTCAGTGGAAAACAAGCCCAGGGTGTGGAGGCTGTAGGCCATCCAGGGCAAATAAATCAAAACCTGGACAAATAAATCGGTGGATCCGTGGGAAAATTGACATTCGTGCTAGCAACTATCTGTGATACAGAAAGACATTGAATGTTCCACTCACCCAATAGGCTCTCGCTTCGTGTACGCAAAGTTTTTGCTGGGTCGAGCATGGTTTATCGGGATTGTCTTCCCCTGTTGGCAATAATGGATGCATGTATTGCCGCGGATGAAAATACACAATTATATCAGCGACAGAGTGGTTTGGAATTTCAACATTTCTATTTCATTATTTCATTTAAATAAATAACAAGTATGATTACATATTATATGTAGCATGAGTGAATTATTATTAAGTGAATTATTGTTTTATGTCACAGCTATGTGTAGCATGAAAAATATGCCAAAAGTAATTTTGTCAATTGAAAATTGGAAAATAATTCAATTTTTTTTATATAAAAATAAAAGAAGATAAAACGTTTCCGAGTATGTTTTCACGCTGAAGCTGAAACTTTATATGGAGATCTGTGAATAAGATTTTGAGTGAACAAATCCCCATAAAAGGTTTTACCTTGAGCATGAAAATCGTAGTATTTGGGCCAAATGAATAAATATGAGTTTGGGTGATTGATAAAAAACTGAAAGTTGATTATCAGTCTATAAAAGTCCAGCAAAGTATTCCAGAGAGGGTAAAGGTGTAGTCAACACAGATAACGATAACGCAATTATTGAAAAGAACTCATAAACATAAAATATTGTACCTGACCCCGATATTACGAAACTTTTCCAGTACGATTTCATGCTCAAGCTCAAATCTTATAAGATTTATGAGAAAAAATTGAATTGAGCAGAAAATTGTACTCAAAAATGTCTTAATCTCGGGGCCTGGTCACATTGATAACAAGCTTTGTTATTGTGACCGCTACGCCGAAACTAAGTTTGTATTTTAAAAAAATCATTATCATATTCATTATCGGACTCAGTGTGATGCAGCTTTCTATGGATGAGCTTCCAAATCTTTCTTACTTGTATCTTGTCACACCAGCCCGCGAAGTATCTGAATGTCTGGATGGACATGCCCACGTGGGTCTTCAGCGCCAGCGTATACACAGCGCCCGAATCCAGACTCTCGATGGTGGCCAGTTCCTCCTCACATTCTTCCATCAGGTCAGCCAGTCTGCAGGGGAGACAACTCTTAGTCAGATCTTCATGTCAGTGTTAGCAGGTAGACAGACAAACGCACACGAACCTGGTTCAAATCTCTCGCCAAATAATATGAACACTTCCCATCTACCACCCGATATACCACAATTAATCTTGAGTATCCTGGATAGCGGCATTACCCATGAGTGAAAGGGGACATAACTCTAATCAGACCAGATGCACAACAATGTAGGGATGGTTTCTTGAAGCTCTCACATCCACAGTCACTATCATGTATACGAGATCGCTACCAGAGTGCTTATGGTCTCATAGCAGATACAAGAGCTTCATGAAATGATACCAAGGTTTACATACCACAGCCCAGGACTACATACCACACCCACACCCAGGCCTACATACCACACCCCACACACAGGCCTACATACCACACCCCACACCCACTTACTTAACACCCATCTCCCATCCCCAAAAGTGTCAACTCATTTTCAAACAAATCACAGGTATGAAGGGGAGACAACTCTAGTCCAAGTATTGTGTTGGCGTAGCTTCAAATACCCTTTGTCCCATCTCTGCTTCACACACATACAAATTCCGAATCACCCACAACAACTCATTTCCAAACCAATCTCAGAAAATAACACTGGACCTCACTCGTATACATTACGTAATGGAATACATATTTCCAAGTCTGCATTGAAAATATTTAGCATAGCAAAGTTTAAAGGCATGCAATCACGGGTGTGTATATATTTCAAGGTCAAACATATTTTACGTAAAAGTATGTACATTTGATGTGCCTACACAAGCATATTGGGCAACTGGCTAGCCATAATTTCCACATATCCTACTGGTGTTCAATATTCCATTTTCTTTGTTTTTAATATTTATATTATAGTAATATTCATAGTAGCTTTATTGGTACCAGGGGTTGTGAAAGATTATTTTGACCATGTTCAATTATTAGAGTTATCCCCTTGTCTATTAGACTATACAAAATTGAGATATCACAGTACATTACCAACTGATTATTCAGGTTTTACCAGAAATGTAAACTGCAATGGAATTTTATCTATCCTACAGCAGTGAAAAGATATTTGAATGTACAAAAGCAATTATATGTATGCTAAGTGCATGTACTTTGCATTTTTAACTCCAATTCCATCCAAAATGACATCTTCATCTGTGATTGTATGCCTTTAATTAGATGGAAGAAAGAAATAATAAAGACTTGAATTTCAAAATTATTTCTGTGATTTCAAGGCAAATTTGCTTATGATAATTGCTCCAGAAAGACCCACAAGCGTTAGTGATGTAGTCCTGGTAACTGTACCTGAACATCAATGCCCCACGGTCTCTGGCGTTCATTCTGCCCCACTCTCCTTCTTCGAATGCTTCCTGTTAAATAAATGCAGTATTTTTGTAGCTAACCTGCTAAGCTGGTGGGAAATATGAATGTCAAATTGTACTGTCAACAGTATTGTCCACACCAAGGACGGATAACTCTAGGGACGTGTTCCATCCACTGTTCTGGACAAGAGTTCTGGACAGACAACGCTGTATCGTGAATGGAACGGTGAGCACTGCCCAGAACAGGAAGCAGCTTAACAAAGATGGTGGACACCCAAACAATACCACGCTCCATTGCTGAGCAACACGCCCTGGACTGTCCAAGACAATGAATAGAGCACCACCCTAAAGAAATCCTGACAACTGCCAACTTCCTGTCAAACTCTCTACTTATCTTCAATTCTCAATTCTTGGTCACATTACATAGCATTCATTTCTCCAGATAAAGTGAACCCTCAACCTAAAATCGGGTGTCGCATATAATATAGTTATGTGTCCTGTTCCAGGATCAGACAGGATCAGACAGGATCGTGGCAGGACACATTCACCTCGGGTATCCTGGTGTGTTTTTTACTGTCCACCTAATGTTTTTTTGCTGCGTGTCAAAGAATAGCCCCTACTGTAATATACTCAAATATCAATATGTCTAAAATATCCAAATGTCAACATTTGAAATGGCAGAGGTTGTAGGTCATACCTTGGCAGCTTCCACTGCTCTGTTCACATCTTCAGCGGTGGCCAGTCCCACTTTGCATATCACCTAAACATGAAAAGAATAAAAGTTAGTATTACATGAACTGTGGAACGGTGGATGGCACACTCTACAAACACATAAATTATTACTTACTTACAGTGTTCCCGCGATATAATAATAATAATAATAATAATAATAATAATAATAATAATAATAATAATATAATAATAATAATAATAGGACACAGTGTAATACTCAAAGCGCACAAGACAACCTTCAATGCTCCTCAGATTCGATGAACCGCAGAATTAAGCTTGGATCCTGTATCGATATTATCACCAATTTCAAATCCATATTTAACTATTAAATTTAACATTTTCATTCATGTTGCTTTTTTCAAAGACCAAATTAAACACAAATAATATTGAAATAGAATTAATTTCAAAATATGTAAATTTAGTGTCTTTTTCTGTCTCTTTCCTCAAAGGCAAAAACATTTAACAATCAAAAAAAAAGAAAAAAAAGAAATCAAATAAAACTTTCAATTTGGAAATGTGAAATTTTGCATGTATCATAAAGAAGAGTGCAGCACTCACAGACTCATCAGTGGGGTTGATGCTGTCATAGGTCTTTCCATCCGAGGCATCAACAAACTCGTTATCTATGAAGAGTTGATGAGCAAAGCTGATGTCCATGTTGTTTACATGCATCTCCACCTGTAGAGAGTCACATCTCAAACTTGTCACTTTACCATCATCTACTATAGTAGTAATCCAGTAATACTCTAGTAATAATCTAGCAATAATCTAGTAGAAATCCAACAGTAATCTAGGAGTAATCCAATATATAGTAATCTAGAAGTAATCTAGAAGTAATCTAGTAGAAATCTAGTAGAAATCTAGGAGTAATCTAATAGTAATCTAGTAGTAATCCAGGAATAATCTAGTAATAATTCAGCAATAATCTAGTAGTAATCCTATTGTAATATAGCAGTAATCCTATTGTAATATATCAGTAATCTAGCAATAATTTAGTAGTAATGCAGCAATAATGTAGTAATAATCTAGTAGTAATCTAACAATAATCTAGCAGTAATCCAGCAATAATTTAATTGTAATCTAGCAATCATCTAGTAGAAATCCAATAGTAATCCAATAGTAATCTAGTAGAAATCCAGCAATAATCTAGTAATAATTCAGCAATAATCTAGTAGTAATCCTATTGTAATATAGCAGTAATCTAGCAATAATCTAGTAGTAATGCAGCAATAATATAGTAATATTTGAGTAGTAATCTAGCAATAATTTAGTAGTAATCAAATGGTATTCTTACAATAAGGGATCAGTGATAATCCAATATGATAGTCATTGAATTAATCCAATGTTACAATGTAATTGTGCTTATGGTTGGTTGGTTGGTTTATTTGGGGTTTAAAGCCACTTTCAAGATTGTTTCACTCACATCATGGCTTGCATGCATATGTACTGCTTGTACTAGTCTGGATTTCCACCAGTTTTTATAGTGCTAGCTCACTTGGAATATCATGCCACAGAACATGGATACCCCACTCAGACACAGTATACTGTTTGTGTTTACGACAAACCATCATAAAATACTTATCTGTGAAGAATCATTGAGAACACTAAAAAAATAATAATGCAGTGTTCCACTATGTACACTATATACTATGTTAGTAACTGTTACTTCTTGCAGGCTTACTGCTACATTCAGTCATACTGGTGTTGCAGGTTTGCTCCTGTCTTTGGTGTTGCAGGTTTGCTCCTGTCTTAAGCTGACAAGCCATGAGATGGTCTGGTTCATCTGGAAAGTGGCTCTAAACCTTAGTTAAAAGCTAATCTTTCTAAATCAACTCGATAAGCATCGATATGTTTATGTGGTGCATGCACCTACTGAACTCTTTAAGTCACTATCTGACTTCTGCAAGGTCACACAACCTCACAAACTCGTTGACCTTCCAGCAGTGCTGTTATCTGGGATGTTGACACAATACTGACATACACTGACATATACATGCTATCTGTCTATCAACGCGGTTCAGTCCCAGTGCAGCTATCACAGTTTGGCATCACGCCACCACAGCCTTCCATGTACAGTCAGCACATACCAGTCGACCTTCTGACCTCGGTGCATGCCTCACACCACACCACTGTTATCAGCGTGCAAAACGCCCCGCTAACCAGCGAATCATTTACACCAGTCACAGGTATCCATGACATCCAATGAATAATCCCTCCATCTCCACACAGAAAAAACAATGCCCTGAATCATTCACACCAACCATCCATAACAATCCCATCTCCATAACAGTTCCAATTCTACAGTTCTGGGACCCGTTCCACGAAACAATTGTAACATCAATAGAGTCGTAACTCCTGTCTGTCAATATGGACTCACTAAGTAGTTACGACTCTCGTAGGAGTACGATCGTTCTGTGGAATGGGGGCCTGGTGCTTATACTCACCGCGTCAAAGGTGAAGGGTTCTTTGTCCTCGATTCCCCGTCCTCTCTTCACAACACACAGGACGAAGTCCTCGAACACCGTATTCATGTAGACGTCCTCCGTCAACAGTCTGATGCCATTACAACCTTCCTTCACCTCCTCCACCAGTCTGCAACAATCAACACCAACATCGCCATCCATCATCATCATTGTAATCGTCATCATCATAACAATGTTTATCATCGCCGTCATCAATCACCAATAATCAATCATCATCATTGCAATTATAATCACCACCAATCATCATCGTCTTCATGATCACCAAGCAATCACCATCATCATTATCACCATCATAATCATCATTGTCATCACCAATAATCATTACTATCATCAATCATCATCATCATCATCATCTTCATCATCAACTGCTAGATTGAGTTGTAACAAGGTGACACGACCAACATTCGGCGTAACAGTGTTCCCTAACTAGTATTGAGTAGTATACAAGAGTGTTCACCTGACGACATCCATGGATCTGGCTCCTGCTTTGAAGAAGTCTGTCTGATCGTCCACGGAAATATTCAGAATGCCTGTCCAGACTTCCTGAAGAGTGAGAGTGAGTGAGTGAGTGAGTGAGTGAGTGAGTGAGTGAGTAAGTGAGTGAATGAGTGAGTCAATGAGTGAGTCAATGAATGAGTGAGTCAATGAGTGAGTCAATGCGAGATTCATTGAATGAGAGATTGAATGAGTGAGTGAATGAGCGAGTGAATGAGCGAGTGAATGAGTGAGTCAATGAGTGAATGGATATTGAATGAGTGAGTCAATGAATTAGGTGAATGAGAAATTGAGTGAATGAATCGGTGAAAGAATAAGTGAACAAGTGACTGAGTGAATGAGAGATTGAGTCAATAAATGAGTGAATGAATGAATGCGAGTGAACAAGTGACCAAGTGAGTGAATGCATGAGTGAATAAGTGATTAACTGAATAATATATCCAAGTACAAAATCATACTTACAACAAATCATAATGAATGAAAACATAAAAATACATTCTGCAAGCACAGCCAACATGACAACCAGCAAGACGAGATGCAGGCTTGACATCGGGTTTAATAATAATAATAATAACAATAACATATACACTGGTAAAGTGCCAAAATCCAGTTGAAAATTCCTCACAAACACATTTGTTTCTCGATAGTAACTAACTGCTCTATAGGCCAGCTCTGGTTGCCTCCAGTAGGGAGGGGGTTAACAGAGAGAAACATACACATGCTTCACACTTGCCTTCAACACCGACGCCATCTTCATCTCCTCCACTGTCAGCTCCAACTTCTCCGTGGACTTGTCTTCTTTACCAAACTTGGCGGCAGGAATCATTTTCCCACTTCCCAACTGAACCTGGGCTACGTTTACCTGGAAATAGACAGCTCCGTGAAAAACATGCCCCGAGATTACGGCACTTCTGAGAATGATTTCATGCTCAACTCGTACTCGAAATCGTACTCGAAAGGTTTCATAACCTTGGGGCAAGACATGGCTAATGATGGCTCCACCACACAAACAGCAGTCCCGGGTATATCATCTGGATTTTGTTAGGCAGGGGGTTAAATTATAGTGGCAAGATCTTCTTTGCATAGGTCAAAGGTCACAAACAGAGCTATTCAATAATCTCAGCCATATTTCCCAGACAAATATGATTTTCCTTTTTTTAATTTTTTTTAATAATCTAGAATTTGTTATTTCCCCCCTAATTACTTTACCCTACCCTTTGACAATGGTGAGCACCATTCTGACAATTTCAGTTTTCGGCACCAATTCCCTCCTAATGTGTCATAATCCTGTGTCACAATAAAACCACGGTATGTAGGGGGGAAAATCAGGTCAGTCTATATTTAGACCAAACAACTCTTGTACTTAAAACAGTGGTGTTGTGATTTCTGATACAGCATTATATACTACTCACAATTTGATAGGGATCATGTGATTAGAATGTAGTAAATTCATCGTATATGTTTGAAAACATAAAAT
>JAUTBT010050744.1:0-15911 GCA_032361225.1 Lepetodrilus schrolli | reverse complement strand
CAATATACTTGTGTAGACACATCAAATGTACATACTTTCATGTAAAAATACGTTTGACCATGAAATATGTAAACAAATCCGTGATTGTATGCCTTTAGCCTTTAATTTAAAAATGGAATTATTTTCAGATTGCCTAGACGTGCTGGTGTTTACTTGCTGGGGACTGGTGGAAGTATCATGCCTCACGCTACAGGTATTTCTATTTCTATCACGTCTCCATTACTATTATTTACAAAATAAATATGATTTCTAGCTTAAGGACTAATCCTATCCGTGAACCACTCATGTTTTCACTTTTATGATACCGCAACACCAAGAGAGTCATGACTATTGCAGGTATATCAAGAGAGATAACTGTAAATAAACAATTCCCCCTTACTGTAGCTAGGCACATTTAATATATATTCAAATCTTTGATGTGCCAGTTAATACATTATCCAGGCCTCCGTTTTCACGAAGGTCGTACTGCATGGTAATCATGACGTATTTCGAGGTATGCGTCACTTCCTGCCATAGTCAAAGCATGGACCAGGGCTCTCCTGTACGAAAAGGCAGAATTCTAAGGTAGCTGTCACTCCAACCTTAGCCATAGACTACATCATTGCTATTATTGGAGATAAGGCTACCTTAGAGTTGCGCTGTTTCATACAGAAGAGCCCTGGCCAATAGACTACCGTATGCATTTTATACATACAATAATGAGTTATACCGTTATAGACGTAATATTATGTATGACCGCCATCCTCTAGTCTCGGGCTCAGGCACTCCTCTTTCATACGCTACGAGGCGTATATGAATGGGCCATTACATGCTGTGTGTTTTTGTTGCTTCTACAGTGTACATGGAGACCGCTTGCCTGTTTACCGATGACATCGAAATCTACCCGTTTGCCTTCAGAACCCACGCTCACACTCTCGGTAAGAACACGAGTCTACCCAGAGATAGTAAACATTGGATGCCTATAGTAAATCCTAATGCGTATAGTAAATACTAATGCGTATAGTAAATACTAATACGTATAGTAAATACTGATGCCTATGGTAAATATTAAGACTTAGTATGTTTGGCTAGCAAGCAATTCACTGTGAACGTCCGTATGTAAGATCGAAACAAGCAAATAAAATTCTTACGGAATTAATAAAATGGATGTATTTTGCAGGCAAAGTTGTGTCCGGCTACAGAATCCGAAATGGAAAGTGGACGGAAATAGGCAGAATGAGTCCCCAGGAACCGCAGGTATAAGAGTTTGTTAAAGTATAATTTAAACAGCAGTACCATTTATTTTACAAATTTACTTTAGAGATCAAGCACCCGTTCCATAGAACGATGACGAGAGTCGTATGAATCTCTGCCTCACTTTAAAAAGCCTTCAAAAGGATTTCTCCTACATATCTCTCCGAATTTATTACCAACTATGAACAAAGCCGTAGCCTTAGATACGAAGATAAACACTTGCTAGTTGTGCACTATGCCAACCAACCTCATCATTCCAACATAGATCGTTCTGTCACTCACTCCCTCTCCGTGTCAAGCTGCCAAACAACACTGACATGTTCAAATTAGGACTTAAGACTTACTTATTCAGACAATATTATTAACTTTAATCACATGGCCCATGGTAGAACATTGAGCTTGCATTAGTGCAAGGATATGTTTCTACTGCGCAATACAAATATTCACTATTATTATTATTTGTATTTTTTCAAAATTATTATTATTATTATTATTATTATTAGCTCATGTACATGTACAGGTAGAGCGAGTGACAAGTCTCGTAGCGCTACAATAGTTCTCTGGTATTATGGGATTCAGTGTAATGGAGGTCTACCTGTAACTTCAAGTAGTGCTGCAAATATTTACATTTGCAGGTTTTATCAATCTCGGTTCCATGTATAGAATGAATGCAATATTGTTTGACGTTCAGTTTGATAGTTCAACAGACATATATGTACACATATATATTTACGGTCATGTTGTACTTTTCAGATGTTCTACAATGCAACAACACCCAACATGGACGTGGTAAAAGGAGATATCCTTGTAAGTTATCAATAACCAGATGTTACATACTGATATCAGATTTCATATTAAATTATTCTAAATGCATGTATTTCAATGAAATCTTGTGTTTTGGAGTATTTATTACATGAACTATTTTCCTTGCTAATTTTGAAGTTATCATGACCAGTCCAATATGGGTAAATTCTTTGTCCAAGACATTGCTTTTGTCGTAAACGTGTTCCGCTATCTGTGCGTCATTGACATTTTAAAGCAGTATTTTATGTACAGTAATACCAACGCTATTTAATTAATTACACTCGTAAACATGTTTATAGGCTGCCCGCTGCACCATGGTCAACAACAAGGACAAAGTTGTCGCTATTGGGTGAGTACATAATACTTAATTATAGATATAGCTTCAATTGCATTAACATATATTGTTCTCTTCTATACTAAACAGCGTAACTCCAAGGTAACCTCAAAGTCATACAATAACGGTTTGTTGACATATCTCATGGTCAAACGTATTTTATCTGAAAGTATGTACATTTGATTTGTCTATACAAGTATATTGGCCCATTGGGGAACATGCTATAATTTCCGCATGTCCCACTGGTTTTTATTATTTTAATTTTGTTTTGTTTTTAAAATGAAAATATAAAAAATCAGTGGGACATGCGGAAAATGTATCTTGTTGCCCAATATACTTGTGTAGACAAATCAAATGTATATACATTCAGGTAAAATACGTTTGACCATGAAAGATGTCAGCAACCCGTGATAATAGCCTTTAGCTCCACCATACGCAATGGTTACCTTAGAGTTACGCCGTACGGTACAGGAGAATCATATTAGACCAACACTTAGATGGAGCAAGGTAGCTCAAGGACTACAAATCCGGAGATTGGAGCACGTCAGTGCCGTTGGTCTTGTGTCTTCTTCTATTCCGCAGTTCACTTGTACTGTAGCGAGTGGACCTCAGATAGTTGTTTCAGGCTTCCTCCCACTGTAACATGATTTCCACGATACTACTGACCTACTTTGTCAATCTACTTATGGTTCCAAACCATTCACTCACCCATCAATTATAAGATGAATATTTAGTAATATGAGCATCGAGAAATTTAACGTTTGAAGATCGTCAAAACACTAATTATATAGTCTAAAGATAGTTTCTGTACAAATGCAATGCTTTAACGGTACTGGTACATGTCTAACATAATTAACTATAAGCCGGTAAATGAAATAACTGATTGATATTTGTCTACATCTATGAAATAATAACAATATTCACGATCCAATAGTAAACATCCCAACATGATCAGCAACATGAAAATATGCATTTATGTTTGGTAATCACATAATTCCGTTAATTTCAATTACTTATATTGTTGACCTTAATCATGTTAATGAGCAGTTTGAAATCCTATGTTACGTCACATCATGCCGAAATTGAGTGTTCCTGGAGGTCAGTTGAACCTGTGACGTAGGCCTACATTGGTGTGTGGGTTAAAATTGGCACCAAGGTCGGCCATGTATGTCCATGTCCTTCGGGATTCTTCAGAGATCATGTCTGTCTTCCTATATTCACATATCTCCCCCAGGGAAATGTATAACTCCGAGGTACGCATGACTCTGTTTACTACCCTTGCCATCATAACACACATTTATCCGGCTGGCAATTGGTACCCTAGCGGCATAGGGAGTTGTCTTCCCGTGTGTATGATTTTTAACGAACCAATCAAAACATGTCTTATTAACATCTACAGTATGTAACAACATCCAAATATGCAAATTATTCAGGCGACAGTGTTGTTGTGGCCGACAAGTAGGTGGAACTGTAAACATGTTAGGACGCATCTGATTGGACTATGAGTGTCGACAACAGCGCTTTGATCTCGCTTTGCCACAAAAATCAGGGCATTGATGGCAAGGGTTTGTCATGCCTGTCTTCCTATTTTCACATTGTATATTTCAAAACCTCACCGAGTACGTTTGAAATTACCAACATCCTGACGCTATATGAACCATATAGCTCCTGTACGTCACGACAGCTACAAAGAATTGAGTTCATCATCCAAAGACGCCTCTTTTTTCTCATTGACAACAAATGTTCTTCGGATTGTTTCTGGATTGTTTCTGGACCTCGAGCAAATATGGTAAATGTATATGTAGTCAGATAGTAGTTTTTCGGTGGTGTGGCGTTCGTCGTGTAATCGTGTTTCTGTTGTGTCTGTCCTGGTTTTTCTGTACGTCTGTATACTGATTCATTAAAGACGTGTTGGCTGGTTGTGTTCCTCTCTCTATTTTCTTATATTCATGTGTCTTGGTTGTGTCTAGTTGGTATGTTTTCATTCACTTCTACGTTTCGCAAGGTCTATGTTTTTTCCATGTCTCCCTCTGTTATTTTCTCTCACTGCTTTTGTTTACTCTCTAACTGTATATTATGTTTTCATCCCCTTATAATTAATGAATCACTTATAATATAGCAATTTAATATGAATAATGGTTCTTCTCCGAGGTGTTTGTATAAAAGAGAGTAAATGTATGCTATGTGCATTTACTACTATTTTCAAATATGTTACAAATTGTATTTTGAAATTAATCTATATAAATATACTAGTAGATTAAATCATGGATTTGGATAGTGTGGCACTACAGTAATGCTTTTATATGTTTCGACATAACAAAATTATTTTACCAAAATAAACAGTTCATTCGGATAAAATGTTACGTATTATGTGATTATCCATTTAATTGGTGGCAGAAATAATAAATAAATGACAGAAATAAAGACGATGCCTCGTCAGAACTAAAAGACATACAGCTTTCTAAACCATTATCAATCCTTATTAGTATTGTTTTTCTTGTTTGTTTTTTCAAATCAATTTTCTGTTTCTTGTAGAAACACCCAACATGACGAGATGTGTAACTTCTATGTGATGTATTTTGTGAAGGGGGGACATCTTCCAAGTACCGCGGGATGTTTCTCTGCCGGACCCCCCAGGTGGTCCTGGACCCATTTCTTGGGGAGCAACATAAACCTGGCTGCTACCCCTGCCACTGCCAGTGTAATTCCTGGCACTACTGCGGTTATTATGACTCCATACAGAAGATACATACTGTTCATGTGACGTTCTCCTTGCCAATGTGCAGATAAATACTATGCTATGTGAACTGTGTTAGTGTAAATGAAAACAACAGTGTATCACAATTTATGGACTACTGTATTAAAGAAGAGTACTGCTATGTATAAATATAAGAACTAAGAGACATCCAAAGACAAGGAAAGTGATTATCTTAATAGATTAAAGCATTGATCAACGGCAAATAGATTACGCTATTTAGTTTACACCTATTCTATGAGATCTTTGGATTCTGTGGAACAGGCTTCTAGTACCGCTCCTGACAAATATAAAAAGACATTTAGTGCTCCCGTTCCACTTCAACCTCGACAATTCATGCGTATTACGTCACAATATTATGTTGATTACTTGATATTATTTGACATGTTTGCCCACTTTCAAAGTGTACATTAGAACGTGTACATGAATAATATAACTTGATCAACAAAATTGCACGACGTAATAAGCAGGAATTCTCGAGTTTGAAGTTGAATGTGAGAAAACTGAAGGTCTATAATATATACAACGCTTAATCCCAAATTTTCGAAACAACAATATGACTTTTGTTGTGTACAATTATTTACAAGATATAAAGGATACAATATAATCTATTAATCATTTTGTTATTTATAGATTGTAATTGTTTATACGTTTAACATTCCTTACTTTAATTTAAACGACCCAAGTTAAGCATTCAAGCTATTGTTCTAAAATCAAAGGTTATCAAGTCATCAATCAATCTGCAAGATAGATTTATATATTATACAATATGTGAATGCATATTAGATATAACGTAGGATAGTCATGCACTAAAGGTCATCATATTTAGAAAGTTAAAACTATTAATGTTCAACAGCGTAACCAAGATCTTGTTTCGTGTAAGGGCAAATCAATACAACACCTCGTATACAAATACACCTTTAGGCCTACAACATTTCCTATTTGAATATTTTATGACGCAATGTTCGTAAGTATTTAATGCATGGCTTAGCAAAGCCATCAAGTAAACTGAAAGTACGACAATGAGATCACATCGATCATGCAATGTAAAAGTGCACAGTTATATAATCGCATAATCATTTCAATAATCTCTCTCAGCATCCCCGATGAAGTCCAATTTGAACAGATTTCATAATTATGTAAACACATCACACCCTTATCGGTGGGCAATCGGGTGCAATCAGGTGTTTCCGCTTAGTTGGAGTTCGTGAGAACACGTTCGTTCGTCTGTTCCGAAACAATGACTTGCACAATTACTGTCGATTTCAAGTAGGCGTCAATTCACGTACAGTACGGTAATACTTTTAAGTGGCAAGAGGCCAAAGGTCACTAATCTGTTTATTGCATATTCTAATACAACTATATTTCCCGGACAAATATAATGGGTTTTTTTCTCCAAGATATTTAACTAATCTGGAAATATCTATTTCCTAATTAATTAATTAATTAATTAATTAAATCTACCTAATAAATAGAGATTGCTATGCATGTAATCGTGACGTCACATTTCCCGTACAGAGATTCCCCAAACTCCTTGTCTGAAGCTAAGCGCGCTCCTTTGATGGCAGAACAGTGCGAAGTGCGAAGTAAAATTATCCAACGCTATATTTAGAACAGACCACTTTGGGATTACTTATATTTTTCATTGGCGACACCGCGTCATATACTCTCTTTTTTCAAAATATTATTAAAAGATTAAAATATTGTGTTCAAAGATGATCTTGCAGCTTTAAGGAAGGTACGCATATTTCTCCGACGGATCCTGTTCTGTTCGTTTTGGAGTGAACAATCGCACCTTGAGAGTCACAAGTATTGGTAAAACATCTATATTAATAGTATCTATCACTCACTGGAACATATTCCTTCTTCGTGCAATTCTGTTGGACGTCGCATGTCTGTGGTCGCCTCTATACTAGTCTTGTCTATCCCTTCTTTACTATCTGAGTGTATTTGTGGACGTCATTTTCTTGGCTTGCCTCTATTTTCTCAATGGCTTCGTTTATCTTGTGCTTTTACGTGTACTTCCTTTCTGTCTCATTCATTGTTGTTTTCCATGCCTTGTCTCATGGTGGAAGTAATTTTCCACTTCCGTCGTTATAATACATTGTCAAGAATAATTTGCAATATTATTATATGATTATAATATATTAGTATAATCCAGTACTTCCAATTACATGTACATTCGCATAATTAATTGCATTAGGCTAAACATATGTACACATATTATAAAATGACCATACATTCATAATAGACCTAATTGAGTGTTCCGAATGTGTGAATTATTGTTTAACACCGAATAAATGTAAGTTGTAGCTAGTATTATTGCAAGCCTAATGCTCATATCAAGTAACTTTCTGTCATTGCTAATATACATGCTACCCTTTGACGTTGTAATACATGCTACATCCTGTCAGAATTACATATGCTACTTCTTGTCAATGCTATGCATGCTGCCTTTTGATATTATAATACATGCTACTTCTTTTCATTGTTATACATGCTACCTCAGTATTGCATTTGCTACCTCTTTTACAGAATCACCCAAAATGATGAGATGTGCAACTTCTACGTAATGTACTCCGTTGATGGAACTCGTCTGCCCAAGACTTCCCTGTGTTCTTCACCAGGACCTCCTTCTTGGTACTGGGAGGACTTCCGGGGCGCCGACATAAATCTTCCCGGCATGCCCCCCACAATCAGTGTAGTTCCGGGGACATCCACACCCTTATTCGCCACCTCAGGACAGAATTCCACCATTGAGCAACACCGTCGCCGTTTGGAGAACTCATTATAAACAGCTGGTAGATGACGAGTCAATCTCCAGAGAGCTCAGTGAATATTATCTCAATCTTACCATGGGGGTATATAGTAGATGAACCGCCAGATACCCAAGTATTATTGTTACGTCAGTATTAATGATACCGGTATTAATATATTAATCATTCATGAATTACGCTTATTTATCACATGTCATGGTATTGTCTGTACGTTATGTGTTGTAAGTTGAAATTTTAATGTACATGTAAGACAATCCATTACAATTCTTGATGAGAAACATACTATTAAATATACCAATACAACCGACATCAAGCATTCTGGTACCACATGCCGTCACGGTATTAATTATACAATGTCCATAAATATTATATTTAAATCCTAAATATACATGTATGCTGTGACACAATTAATATTTCTCACACCAAAGATTTCCATCTGTCTATGTTAGAAAGAAAATAAACTGAAGAATGAAATGGAAATGCATACTGTTCTTGTTGTTTTGTTTATATTCACATCTGTTGAATGCACAATTGTAGATTGCTATTTTAAGATTGCTGTACAATCCTATTTATCAACCTGTTACAAACACAACTGAGCATCGTATAGGAGATATGTAACAGCTAGTATAGAGGCATTCAGTCATACAAATGACAACTATAAATGATAGGTATATTGAAATATTATCACCACAACTGCATAATCTATCATAGTCTGTCAAAACGTGGTTCCTCTATTCTGGGGGAGATTACAACTTCTCTAAATCTGACTTTATGTGTGTTTCCTTTTTGTTCCAGAGCCACACAGAACGACGAGATGTGCAACTTCTACATCATGTACTTCGTCGACGGCAGCAAGATCATGAGCGAGAACTACTGCTTCTCTAACGGGCCCCCGAACTGGTCGTGGGAAGACTTCTTGGACGGCAAGATGGCGCTTAAGAGCATGCCAAAAACCGTCAGCACTGTTCCCGGTACCAAGAAGCCTCTGAAACAGACCATTGTGACGAGGGATGCCGACTCGCTGGAATCCGTGTTGGACGAACTCAAGCCACGTGACCTGGAGACGTTGTACGAAGCGCTGGAAGAACAGGAGAGGGCTGATCGCGAACTCAAGGAATATTACTACAATGGCTATTAAGAAGGACAACCGGAACACCCTCGAGTTACTTCCCCTACCAGACTTTGTTTCCAGGAGCAGTAACTTGATGTTGTTCCGGGTGCAAGAGGGAAAGGATGGAAATGGGAGATATATGTGAAATGGTGGATCAAAAGCTGAATAAAACGATATATATGTGGGGAAATAGATAAAGTGGCGATACATTTAGTGGATTCGTTTTAGTCTTTATTGGTGCAGGGGTGATCTGGTTTTATTGTGTAAAATTTGTTCTCTTCGTTGTTGGCATAAATTATACAAACTTCAAACTTTGACCAATATTGTACGAACATCTAATTGCACTATTTGACATAGATGTATGCAATACATTATGAGAAAAAATCAGGCTAAGTTCAATGTCAATTTAATTATGTTTGTGGAATTAATTGGTTTCAGGATGTGAAACGGATGCCCCATAATATGTGTTCAAATATCGTCACGTGTGCATCACGTGATCTTGTGAGTTCAGTACGGTAATGTGATTGTCCCAACCTGTCTCTCTCTCTATCCTATTACGAACTATATTTGTTTTCTGTTGACTTATCTTTACCGCATTTAAAGTCATAGAAATATGGAATTCGGAACCTAAAACAAACATCAGTCTAGTATAATTATAAGAATAATAATTGAACAAGAAAGAATGAATTTAGAAGAAAGCGAAATCAACAAGAAATAACTATTTTCTAAGAATCAGACTTTAACAAAAATAATGATTTTAGAATAATCATAATTTAACAAGAAAGAACGATTTTAGAAGAAGTATACGAGAAACCTTAATTTTAGAATTGAAGAGTCGGAATTCAACAAGAAACAAATATGTGATGTCTCTCTATATATGTCTAGTTATAACTGCGGTTCCGGTGCGAGTATTTAATCATGTGTTCATGTTAGGGTAGCGTTTTTCTGCAATACATTCTCTAGACGCACGTGCTCTGCACTCGGGTATGTTATGCACTTGTAAAGAGACAGAAGACGATTGACCGCATATTAGTGTATTCTGAAATACGTCATGTATTTTTCTGTGTTCAAATCTACTTGGAACATTTTCCCTTTGTAGTTACTTTCCATTCGACTGTCGAACGTTACCATACAAAACGACATACGAGCAAGCAATTGCTGTATAAAAAAAACACTATGTAGTCATAGTCGTTGATATCGTTCCATAAATAGTAGATGATATTCCCTGGGCTTTCCACGAATTAAATCTATTGCGTAGATATATTTTCTTAATCTATTTGCATGGCGTGCAGGTAAACAGAAATGTTAATTTGAAACCATTGTATTTTACGTTGCTCAATATCAGTGTTTTAAGGATTGGTTATATTATCTTTATCCTGGCCCGTCTTTCACGAAAGGGTCGTACTCGTGTCCGGACGTAAATCATTGCATACACCATACTTTCACTATAACAGGAAATGACGTAAACTTCGATATACGACCGGACATCTGGTGCGATCCTTTCGTAAAATGTAGGAATGTGGGTGAAACAACGTTTCTGTTGGGTTTGGCTCTACTATCTTAGGAAAACACGAACGTTGCTGTTAATATTGGTTCTCATGTTTTGTCAAATACAACCCGTGTTGTTATACGTAAGGTTTGTTCTACTGTCTTGTAAAACACAGTTGCTGTTAAGATTGTTCCTACTATCATGTTAACCACAGACGTTGCTGTTAAAATTGGTTCTACTATCTTGTGAAACACAGGAATTTCCGGTGGTGCTGTATAAAATATGTCAATATTTCAACCTATGAATTGGTTTTGATCAATTTCTTGCACAGATAAATATATATATTTATTTTAATGAACGTTTTATCAGATGTACAGACTTTATCCATATTTATTGATATTTAAGACTAAGTCATGTCTATATGTTAATAGAAATCAGTCTGAATGTTGCATATTCTGAGAGACTATCCAAATTACTCACAAATGTCCCTTGTAATGTAAACATATTTTCTTCCTTTCAAAACATTTATGGGTAACAGAATGTAGTTGTATCTGCACGGATATATGCAATATTCAGAAGTTAGTTATCCTCAATGTTTAATAAAGTCTATCGGCAATGGAATTGTTTTGTATTTAGATCTCAAACGGTAGCTGTCGATATGCCAGTGTACTACTACTACTACTACTACTACTACTACTACTACTACTACTACTACTACTACTACGAGATATATACAAAACGCTTTCTCAAAGCTCTACACTATTATTACCCCGATCAATGCATCAGTTTGCACTCATTATGCCTTCTCAACTCCCTGGATATTAGATCACGCCTATGCTATAGGGTACATTATCTAAGTTCTACGCAACTTTCTCCGTATTCTCTTTGTTCAGAATACCTTCACTTTCCCCATTTCTTTCTCCACTATCATTTACCACACTGTCTCCTCGTTGCCTTTCTCCTAACTGTCTTCGGACTACCGTCTTCAGATAGGTCTTGAAATTTGACAATTTTGTGATGATGCGAATGTTATTGTTAAGTGCTCTGCTCTGTTTCCATGTGTAGTCTGTCGTACGTGTAGCTGGAACACTAGCCAGCTGCGAAGAGTCCGTGCAAGCTTGTGGACATTGGTAAGGTCGCGGATGTGACAGAAGGCACAATATTCGAGATCTTATATATAGAGAGATTATTAACCGAGTGTCTTTAGGTGTCGTCTATATCCTGCACTTAGAGATACTCTTTGTATTAGACGCAGGATATAAACGATATCTAAAGACACGAGGTTCATAATCTTTTTATCATCTAATATCAAGCTTAAATACGTCTCTCTATAAGAAGAAAATATCAACGTGTGAATCGACATTTTAAAGTTATGCGTAGGAATACATACAGGTCAGTAAATTGTAAACCGCTTCACTTATTGATAAATACAGCAAAGAAAAAGAAACAACTTAATGAATAAATTCTTATTACAAATTGTAAACATGTATTAAATGACATCGATTAGCACATCTAGTTTCCGATCGTAATTGTCATCTTGTTTACTATTTCCATATAGTAGCATCTATATATAGTAGTATGACGTCAGACGTCATGACATCACACACCTAATTTGCATAGTTATTTGTCAGGCAAAGTAGCATGATACACGAAATATCTGTATACTTGCTTGTTCTCATAAACTTAATCGAATTGCATTCTTATTACTGGTTATTTCAAGATAATTTGGTAAAAGGTTAATAAATACTATGTTATTTTACATGTTTGCACATAATATATGGCAATTTTAGGAATATTTTTAGAAGAAGAAAAACGTCAACAGTGTAAATAATGTCCATATTCAACTTTCCATTAGATGATAAACATGCATACATGTACGTGGCATCATGGATATAGTATACTATAGTATATGCCTATCGTGATGCTTATTTACATCGTTAGTAAGACACAGAAACCCAAGGGGGAAAACACAAACTGATTACATCCGGTTTGCAATTCATTAATAATCTACACAATATATATTATGTCCACATCTAAGTTTGACCATTGGAGAAGAGAAAAAAACATTGCTCTCCATAAACATCTTACAATAAAATACTATATTCTACTTGTATTTATATATGTTGAAATTATGACACACTAGTATTTGCTCTGACAAAATGACATGAATTTGCTCTGACAGTTTGCCATAGTATTGACATAACAAGAGGCATATACATAGTCTTCGTCATAGAAATAATGTCTTATCGTTATAAAACGAGGAATGGCAAGATGACAAGATAACACATCTGTTCAATGGACACGAGAAAGCACTGCTGTTATCTATATAATCGCGCTTCATGGCATGTGTCTTCAGGGAAACAGGAACAGATTAGAACTCAAACGTCATTCCAGTCGTCAGTTTGTTTTAAAAAACGAATATCAATGACTGCAGTGGAGCAATTTGCAAGATCGTTTTACTTTGGTTACGTGTGGTATTTAACCGTCCGGATCTGGATAGAAAAAGAAGAGAGATAGAGAAATAAGAAATGAGAAATAATTGTAGTTGTTTAAAAATTATTTCATTTTTAGATACAAAAGTCATGTACACTTTATGCGAACAGTAGCCTATATTAGCAAATTAATTCAATTGCTTTTTGGTCACATATTCAATTGTACTAAGCTCTAAAATTAGGCATACACTTAATGCGAACAGTAAATGTGATATAAGTATACACTTGAATGTGTATTGAATAAACACTACATATGCAATACAGCAATTTATCCAACATATGCTTCACGATTACTCATGACATGAATATCATATCTTGCTCAGTAGTGCATAACACCTGGAACGATTTTCATTGGCTGGTTACATGGCTGGCTGGTTACATGACACTAGTGATTCCAAAGACTTTGGAATCACTCGTGTAGTAAAATAAATATGATACACTAGCTCGTGTATTAATCACTATATAAGAAGTTTTTTCTTTGATTTCCAACACATATCCAGAGATCTCGTCCATGTATAATCAACTCGAGTCATTAAAAGTAAGCAACTAAAAGCAATCCGAAGCTGTTCCCTACTTTCAAAATAATGCTTGTGCATGTATGTAACATTATTCGGGCTTGTGTTGTGATTATACTGTAGCATCAATCAATATTGTCGTTAGTGACGCATGCATACAATTACAGATAGTTGACCTTACGTACATGTAATGGTAGAACAAATTATTACCCGATACAACGTATATATTCATTCTCATTTGATTTGTCGACACTGTACTTTATTCAACTAACTAATTCCCCCTCGTCTCAAATATCAATATTTTCATATTTAAGAATGTATTATCAGAATTAATACGTAGTAATAAATAAGTAACGTTATATTGAAAACATCCTCTAAAGCACATTATGTGTGCATGATAAATTTATTCGTCTAACATCGCAAACCATTTGCAGCCATTGTTTACAAGTTTCAGTTGTCTCTTTTCTCGACCACCTCACGGCAAAGTTTATCGGGCAAGTTATGCTACAGTCTATGTACGAAAATGTCTAACTACGGTGGATTTCTAAGATTTCGGGAAATCGGGGGTGGCCTTTGAAGACTCCAATCGCGAGGCGCCCGTGTGTAAGCTGCAAGGGTAACGCTGGATAATCCTACGGGCGCCCGTAGGATTAAAGATCAATCGCACGGCGCCCGTGCAGACAATCTTAGCGTCCATGCGGCGTCACCAAATCGTACGGCATCCGTACAAAAGTTGCGGGGGACGTACTGGGCCCATGCGATGCTACGACGTCTGCGGGCTTACGGACAGTAAAATTTGCTACGACACATCGGGCACTTTTAACTTCTAAAAGCCCCCGATGCGTATACGGCGAAGAAGGAAAACCAAGAGATTTTGCACATTTCTCCCGATATTAGGGCTCGCACGGGCGCCTTATCCCGAATCGGTGGCTATGCGACTGCATTACCAGCAGGCATATTGTATAAACCTAAAGAACTGATGATCCTACACCACGTACAATGATTGAGTTCCTTCGAAATTATCTCCTATCCGTAAATCAGCTCATTTTCCTGGCAGTCAGATGGTTAGCTGTTGTGTATGGCCGTCTCACAACTGTTTGACGTTGACCAATCACAGGGTACTCCTCTAACAACTTGACTAACATATATAGCATTTTGTAAACAAACGTTGTTTACAATCGGCTGTTAAAGGGATTTATTTCGATGGGTTTGCATGGCTTTTCATTCTTGATAGCTCGGATTCTTACAAACATAGCTCTATATATTAAATATGAGCAATAATAATAACGTTCATAGGTAAAATCACCTATGTGTATGAGTTCTTTCAAATTACATGTTAAAATGATGTTGTACCTAAATGAACATGCATAAAATTAGGATTGTGGCATGTCCGTGAGAGAGTTTTAAATAATTATACAATATTACGTCACATAGTGTGTTTGTGAGTGAACGCGTGGGTTCATGTGAGCGCATGCGTGCGGTTGGGTGTGTTGCGTGCGGTTGCGTGCGTGTACTGCAGCTTTGACGTACATAGCTGACAGCCTCTGAATGAATATTTGACTTCCCATTCTGTCCTCCAGTTAGTCGTTCCGAGTCTCCGTTGCTACACCAGACACTATTCACTTCACGGCATGCGTCACGTATTATGTTACCTTTCAGAAACAACTTGCAAATAAACACCACTAACACCGCTAACTACGGGCAACGTAATATTAGAACACAAATCAAATTCAGTGTCGTGTCCGGCTAGAAATAATTCATAGCGGTAATAAGCTTCATCGAGAATAGCTCAATCTCTCTATTTTAGGCCCTCCGAATGTTTAGTTAATCTGCCTCACAGTGGAAGTGGCTAATAAACCGAATACCCAATACTGTGTACCTTGTCGTGTGAAGTGACGATAGGAAGATATAACAGACTTAGACATAAGGGACATAATTAATCCGTTTTCTCCCCCGATTGTTAAATCCTAGACGACTTGCGCTGCTAGTAATGAGAAAGAACGACAGATCAATGGGGATTATTACATGGTTTCCCGTAAACGCCTTTTGGCGATTTCCTTTCTGCTCTTAAAAAAATCCCACACATATTTCGGTTATTGTATCGAATGACAACGGTTGGGCTGGATCCTCTTGTAATGGGAAAGATTGGTGGTCCGGATTACTCGTAGGATTACCATAACATCGATGAAAGTAAGTTGACTAACGTTTCTGTTCTTTTTCTGGTAATCCTATAATAATAATAATAATAATAATAATGTGCGTATTTATATTGCGCCATATCCACATATATATTGTGCTCATAGCGCTACATCATTACTCCGGTCAATGGATCTGTGTACACTCAATTTCCTTCTCAACTCCCTGGGGAGTATACAACCCAAGCTGTCGTTCAAGGCGCTAC
>JAUTBT010050733.1:0-15913 GCA_032361225.1 Lepetodrilus schrolli | reverse complement strand
TATGTCTATGTCTATGTCTATGTCTATGTCTATGTCTATGTCTATGTCTATGTCTATGTCTATGTCTATGTCTATGTCTATGTATTAGGCTGGACCTGATGGACATCACAGAACACATCTGCCATGTGTAACTCTCTCACTGCTGGATTAGGCACAGCCACTGCTCTTTGGGGCATCTTCAGTTGCCTTCAGCAGGAGAGGGTTAAACTTTGAAGGAAAATGGCACCTAGGTTAACTGAAGATAGATAGAGGACATATACAGGGGTCTTGAGTCTAGGAAGACAGGATTCAGAGCACAGCATAAGGATGGTTTAAATATCAAATAGATTAACATGTGCAAAATGTATTATACAATGAATGAAACATTTGTGTGTTGTCTTGCTATTATGTTCCTAAATATTTTTAATTTTTAATTTTTGTAATTGGGGTTTAGAGTCGCTTTCAAGATTCTTTTACTTTTATCACCTCACCTGAGTGTGTTTTTATATCGTTGTAATCATACGCTCTGATAAAAGTAACTTAAATACAAGGTTTTGTAGAGTATTTACATCACTTTTATCAACAAGTAGGAAAACAATGATATCAAAGCACACCAGGGCAAGATTATATAGTTATCTAACTAGTGTGTGTGGTGGTACTACTTTTACCGTTTGTGAATAGTTACGTGGTCACAATAACATAGCGTGTGAACTAACAGATGATGTCGACAGTAGGAAGATGTCAAAATCGCACGTCGTCAAGTTACATGATTAAGTTTTGAATGACTTTATAAAACACTAGCACAATTCATTCTCATTAAAACAAGTTTGAATTCACCATTCCTTGATTATTTTAAAGTTGTATTTCTTTTGAATCCAATGGAATATTTATTTGTAAATACTCTTGAAAAGGCTGTCCAGCAGTGGAGCCTCTGTGCTCATATTGTTGTATGTGTTTATGTCATGTCCTATGTAGTCTAAGCTGATGGTAAACACATTGTAATCAAGTTATTTCCATGTCAGGGTTAGTAGTGTAATAAATAAAATTCTAAATTTGCTTTTGTGTGATACCATTTTTATGTCACTCGTGAATAATGTGGGTATCTGTCTCAATTTTGCTCATCAGATACCAAAACATTCGCTGGTTTCATAAAAATGATATCACAAGGAAGCTTGTTTAATATTCTCTATATAGCAACTGTTTACAACCAATGAAGGCAACCAGTACACATCAATAATCTAGTCTTGAACTGCCAAAATCAAGAAATATTTGAATGCACATCCGTATAGAATATGGTGAAATTAGTGCATGTTTGAAAGCATTCATAAATAATTAGTCTGGAAGCACCTAGACTCAGAAAATTCAATAACATCAAAATATCAACGGACAACTAATAACACTGACAAATAAAACATTGATTGTTCTTGGTTATAACACAGCCGATAGGACAACAGAACAATAAAACACTTACTGAACTAAACTGATAACACTCTGATAAGTCAGTGAATGTATAATTGATCGCGTTACTGAACTCTTCAGGCTATTACTATTACCACATCTCGCGAACAAGGACGTGCGGGCCGAAATATCGGGAAACTTTTGAGATATTTATACAAATATGTGAATATAGCACAGACAGGGGTAGTATAGTACAGTATAGGGAAACAAAGACCTTTATAATATCACTATTAGTAATTACAATTTACACCTAAACATTAGTGTGAATATAAGGGGTTAATCCCACTCACCGTGCAGGCTGTAGGGGATAAGGAGTACTGCATCAGTGGTTTAAGATTATAGTTTGTAATCGATAAGTAATTAACGGGTTCGTCAGATGAACAGAGATCAAGAACTGAATTTGCATTAATAGCATCACTATCTGTCACTATATATATAGATAAAGATAAGCATATCCGCAATTGTAGTGAACCAAAGTTCATTCAGTATACAGAACGACAGTTCAGTATTACTAAAAAAAATATATACTTAAATTGAACTATTTTCAAGTACAAATGTATAAATATATGTAGGGTGTAAGGTAGTATTTCTAACATCTAATATCAAGACGCACGATGTATCATAGTAGAGAATCATCGGCGTAGCTACCTATTGGGCCTGCACTATATCTCATCTGGGAATAGACTTAAACCAGCATCCCATTGTTCCACAACCCTATCACAACCCTATCACAACCCTATCACAAACAGTATCACAAAAAGTATCATATCAAAGACTGCTGGGTGATCGAGACAAACCCACAGAAGCTATAAACAGCCAAGCCCAAATGTACGAAAAACATTGTTTTTGTATTAGTTGGAAGATATTTAAAGGGACCCATGACTACTAGATCAATGCTTCAATATAAGCTATTTGGGATTCTATATACTTAGATTACATCAATGTATGTAGATTCATTCGACACACACATGATGACATATAATGGGTATACTACATGTATATGTAATTCCAGTCAGTACATTCTGATACTCATACTGGCTCATGGCTTGATACATAATGAAATTCAAATAACTCTGTATAATGATTCAATAATTAATACTACAGTTACTGAATGGACAAAATCTAAAATAAAATACTATTTTAGAAAGTGCATCCAAATGGACCCAATATTACAAATTACAATCATCTTATTTATAAAAATAATGATTGTTTTCATAATAAATACTTTTAAGAAAAAATAAACAGATCTAATTCAGTTTGACCCATTATCAATCCTAACTTACTCATAGTACAACTAATAACTCATGCTGAGTTTCATAATTATTACATAATTAATTAAAACCTGAGCTTTGTAATGAGTGTGAGTTATCAAGCTGAAAACCTCCAAACTGCCGCATATGGGTGAAATATTCCTGCCGCAACGTAAAACAATAATTCATTCATTCATCATTCATTCCAAACTGTCAACACACATTCAACACACACTCAAAAAACATTCAATAATTCAACACACATTCAACAGAATACGACAATGCTAATGGTACCACAGGTTAGCTGTGGACAGATGATATTGTCAGATGTTGTCAGACAAGTACAAAACATCTGATCATAATTGGTCACACTGGCCTTTTAACCTACAAGACAGCCAGAGCTTAACGACACAGATGATATATATGATATATGCTGTGTGGATTTCAGATCAATATATCACGTGAAAAATGTATTGTTTTCATAATCTATAACCAAGTCAATTGGTCCGGACCCATGGTAGATTTAGCGTATGAATCCCAGAGGATGTGGTTTCTTTGTAGGAATTGTACGGCTACCAATATCTAGCACAACACAGGAGCGTCAACAATTCCCTGAAAAAAACTGTGGTTTCCTAGAAACTGTCAAACAAAAACTGTATACTAGTATCCCTACAACTGATCAATATTAGTAACATGCGATTGCAGTGGCATTTCAGGGATGTATAATGTTAAGTTTGTCTAAGATATTTCATGTGTGCTTTCATTGATATTCAGATTACTGAGATTCAATGTAGAGGTTTAATACAAACATATCTGATGATTTATAAAATTATTGTAATTAATAATTAATATTAAGGTGATTTATCAGTAGTAAACAATTAATAGTTTATTTCTGGAAACATATCTGATGTCAACCTCTTAAATGGCTACATTTATGATAGTAAAGTATGGAGGTATTGTATGTTGAAATACTGGATCAAGAGAAACAATATAAACAGGCTAAACATTATGATAGCGGACAGTTTGGATGGGGATGTATAAAGGGCCAATTTTGAATGGTTTGACTGGTAGGCAGTATAAAATATTAAGTTATTAATAGTGAAATTTGAGATAGCAATGAGTGCAGTGATATCCAATATGGCCACCACGCCCATCTGAACTTCCTTCACCGATATTGGCAATAGTATTGGATAGCGATACGTAGTTGAAACATCTATGATCGTCAATCCATCTTGACAAGTGGCTGGCCCACTTATCACAACAATACTTCAAGATGAAAGTATCATTAAGCGAATATTAAGTGGAAATCTCAGTGCATAATGAGTCTAAATCTGTAGGTAGAGTGTAGATATTCAAAATACGAAGAAGAAAAAACAATATTACAAAGGATGTATTTCAAATAATAATGGTGATACAAATTTTGTAAATATTGATGTTTTACTGTAGTGACTATATTGTACAACTATCTTCAGGTTTATCCTGGGAGTTGCCTGTAGACCTGAGGTAGCACAGTTGTGTGTCAGACCTGAGGTAGCACAACTTGGTTGTGTGTCAGACCTGAGGTAGCACAGTGGTTGTGTCAGACCTGAGTTAGCACAATGGTTGTGTGTCAGACAAAAAGAATCAAGTTTGAATCCCACCATGATCTCCACATTGGACAAAGCTTTCTTAAGTGTAGAACTTAAGTATGCAATGTCTGTGTATATTAATATTTACATATCTATAAATATTAATAGATCTGCGGTAACTGGAACACTAGCTAATTATTCTGGAAAGGTTGTTGCCTTGTTCATCACCCATCACTGGATGCACGATAAAGTCAGTCATGCCTTGGACTATGATGTTAATGCATATACCTACATACAGGTCGTTATGTATAGATGGGTATTGTTTCATTATTCGGACGTATTAAGGAAGAAGCTGCAGGTACTGCGGAGACTAATGGATCTATATATAGATCAGGTTGGTTGTGACACTGGTTGCTACAGAAACCTTTCATGTATTCAATTCTTTATGGTCATTATGCTACATGATAATCCTCTCTACAAGATTAGTAAAAGCTTCCTCCTCCAGTTGTTTACAAACCACCGGGGAGGATAATACTGGGGGGGGGGGGGGGGGGGGGTCCCACCATATGGGACCACGGTTAATAGAACTAACTTGATGAGGGCTGAAACCAGGGGTGGATCCATTGTATTTGTGTACATAGCAAGTTTATAGCACATCTATTGTGAACACAGATAATTCCAGATTATTGTCTGTATTTATTACCAATTTATGAGGGAGAAGATAGATGTGCTTCCTACCTATTCTCTAATCCATCATCGAAAAACGAGTCATTTTTTACTTTAAGTACATGTAATTCAAATTTTGCAATCCATGCAAATCAATATACATCATTACAAAGCATTACGACGGTCTAGTGACCTCAGAGACTGGTGCAATATCTATAATAGCATTCATACATTGTTAGAACAGACTACAGACTACAGGCATGCTGCTATTCACCGTACTATGTACAACACATCTGTGATCACCACACAGTGTTCTCTCCGGGAGTTTGAAGAGGCATCAGGCTATGTGAGATGGATGACATGATTTAGGTTCAAGTATATTTAGGGACAACAAAACTAAAGAACAAAATATGGTTGTTTCTGTGACGATTAACATTATTCTGATTCTTGTTATTTCTTGAGAATACAGTGTAGTTTAGTATGCGCTATATACTGAGTGTAATATATACTATGGCGCCGGAAAGTTAATCGAAGTTCGGAAGTATAGCCGATTAACAAACACGCGAAGCGGCACCGAAGTTTTCGTTCCGTATTTTGAACACCTATTACAAAAAAGCCAAGTATGCTGTTATTTGTCAAATTAGACATATGGAACATTCACTCAGTATAGACCATTGCACGATACTTTTAACAATGTAATCCATTCTTGTTACGACCACCAGAAGTGAATAAAAGCACGTAAAATAGGACAGTGTTTAACAAATCACCATTTTCAACTGATTCGGATTTATATGTTATCGTCTATCTTCAAACACATAAACTACATATCTAAATATTTAAAATGATGTATCATATGTGACAATATTGGTGGACGTTTAAAGACTGTTACCTCGTAGTAATATGAGCGATATCTAAAGAGCGCAGTAATGCTCGTTGACATCGAGAAAATGTTATAATGCAATTGAGTCACACTGTATAGACCTACTGTTATTTGTCAAGATAGACAGATGAAACTTCGATCAATTGAATGACATATTTCCCACAGAGTACTCATTTAATGCATCTAAAAACGAAGCTCAAAAAGTATGTGTTCAATGCAATATATTTGATCGGATTAGCATTTTATTCCTCTCGATTAAAATACACAGATAAGCAATACTTATGATCTTAAACAATGTATCGTGTATTAAAATTTGGTTGACATTTAGACAATCAATTGTCTACCCATATTATAAGCGATTGCAAAAGACAGTCATTTTACATGAGAAGATTTACACTCTGCTACGGAGAATGGCTTCTTGAAAATTACAGTCCCGATCATAATAGACTGAATTTCAGATATGGGTACGGCATCTGAAATCAATATGTATAGCAGGTCTTGTGTCAATCAGATGTTAAAATCTACACGAGCTGCACGTGGAGTGTCAAAATCACAGTCCCTAGACTAGACACCATGCACGGCCCGCATGTCTGCTCCGTATATGGGCATAACTCGCCACGTGAGGTCTATTTTTACCGCGATGTATGCTGCTGGCTTCATTCAGTAATTGGACAACCCTGAGTATGTGTGTACTTCGATATTTGTCCGGTATTCGTTCGACGTACCTCGAACTGCCTGATCTGGTAATCTAATTAAAACACTAGATAATCAAGAAACAACCGCAAAAGGATATAAATGTCAATGACAATTTCTCTGAGACATTAGATCGCCTGGACAGGTTGATTGTTCACAAAAGATCGCTAAAAGTTTTAACTAATAAACTAATAAATTAATAATTTGTGATACGACATGCCGACAATATTTTGCTGCGCATTGATTCTTTTTCTCTCTCATTATCTACGACAGATAATGCACACAAAGTCTTTTGCAAGAATATATATATATTCTTTTTAGTTGGGGTTTAGAGTCGCTTTCAAGATTCTTTCACTTATATCACAACTTGTCAGTTTTATGGCAGGAGGAAACCCACAACATCCGTAGCGCTGAATGTTGCACGTGGAAAGTGATAACAATGTTAGTAACATCGGTAAAAAGAAATCGAATGGCTTCAGTCTTGTATATTTAATTAATACTATAGATGCGTATATGGGATGCAGAAATGACAGTCGTACACTACAGTGTTTGTCAATTTACGATCTTACTAACATGTATTAAGTTATCTACCAAATTAGCATGTGAAAGTTTTGCTTATCAAATGGCAGCATTAAAGACAAACAAGAATCCATCGGCGATTTCTCCCACATACCTTACTATAAACACAGCTCAATGTTACAGAAGTGCTGGTAGTACATTGACACTACTACAAGATGGACAGCGCCACTGCAAAACATCATCATTACAAATACCGCACTTGCGGTAAATGCATAGAATTATAAAAGTAGTTCAGGAAATTGTGATACTATAAACCCTATAATTCAACCATACAATGTACAATGTACAATGCGTTCTAATCTGCTGATAAAGCATTGAATATGCTACTCAATTCTGCCGATGATAAAGCATTGAATATTCTTCTCAATTCTGCTGATGATAAAGCATTGAATATTCTTCTCAAATGAGTTAAGGCCCAAGTTGGTCGGCAGTTTAAGTGATTTTTTATTATGTCATTCTATACACACACCTTTTATTTATTTAGCGTAATGTCTTACTAATTACATACATTTATTACATTATATTTATGAGGATACGTATAACAGTCGTAAGCTCCAACGCTCACACAAGTTTAACCAACACTTTCATATCATTCATACTTCAGTGAACAACCATAAAATGACAATCATTTCTTAAATAATTAAATAAATACTCACTTTAAAAGCAGCATTGAGTTCTATAAATGATTCAAATGTTGTTGCATAAAAGTCATGTACAGTTTGCCAGTTCCCAGAATTCCGACACTCGGAAACATCCTCTCTGGAACAGAAGGAGTGCGGAAACATTAAAACCTAGTAGCCATGACCTGGGAGATAACTACTCCTGGTTTTAATATAATTCTACTGCTGGTTTTAATATAATCCTGGTTTTAATATAATTCTACTGCTGGTTTTAATATATAATTCTACTCCTGGTTTTAATATCATTCTACTGCTGGTTTTAATATATAATTCTACTCCTCGTTTTAATATAATTCTACTCCTGGTTTTAATATATAATTCTACTCCTGGTTTTAATATCATTCTACTGCTGGTTTTAATATAATTCTACTGCTGGTTTTAATATAATTCTCCTGGTTTTAATATCATTCTACTCCTGGTTTTAATATAATTCTACTCCTGGTTTTAATATAATTCTACTCCTGGTTTTAATATAATTCTCTATGACTGTGGAAATACTAGGTGAAATAGCTTTTTATTAACTTCTCAATCACCAGGGATCCTGTGCATGTTTCTGCACTCATGATATATAGAATTAGTATAGAATTAGTATAGAATTAGTATAGAATTAGCATAGAATAGCAATCTTTCTATCTGAGGCAACAGCTTCCAGTCGTACTTGAGCTGCTCAGCAGTCTTGTCTCGGACTGGGTATTTCACTTGCGGGGTTGGACTCTTTGGAGATTTTTCAAGGTTGGGGGACGACTCCTGGGACCTGGGTGTTCGAGACCGGCTGGTGGAGAGGTATGAGGGTCGGTTCTGGTTCTGTGACCCCGTCAGTTGCCCCCCACCCCCCTCAATACGAGGCAGTTCTGTCTGCTTGCCGTCTGATGATGAATTTCCCCGGTTTCTTCTTTTGTCATCAGGCGACGACCGAAACAGACTTGTGATGATGTTCAGTGCCCCAGACTTGCCTTTGTCATTCTGGAAGGAAAAGACAACTTGCTTAAATACAAGTTTCAAATGGATCCACGGATTGTTTCTTAGGCCTGCATTCTACCATTCTTTTGTAACAAAGTACTCCCACTACACAAATTATGTCACATTTGGCAATATTTCGTGTTCTCATTACGGAGCAAGACAATTGGCTCAATAAAATAACTTATAGACAATCAGTGAGCTACAGAACGGATGTTGCACAATAGTTGATACAATTCTAGGTAAATCAGTTTGACTAAAAATGTAAAATATACTATTACTGTGCACATATTCAGATGTTTGACACTGTTTGACACTGTTTGACTGCTCAAACTGGAACCTGCTTTGGTATTCAAATTTGGAAGCTAATTTGCATAGCAAATTAAAAGCTACAAAGTTACGATCAGTCGCAGATGTAATAAAAACAAACAAATATGGAACTATACTTTTACAAATTTTCTCATCATAAAAAAAATATTGTTTGACAAGGACTACCCTAATCCTAGACACACTTCAAAACACATATACAATTTCCCATGTATCCATTTTGCGATCAATTAATTTGGTGACGTTTCAAAAGACTGCATGTCCGTGAACAACGCAACTTGTGAAGACAATGATGGTGCACTATTTGAATGTCTACAGTCAGTGATTAAACACAGGGACTACAGTTGAGCTGTCCTTGGTTTACCTGCATCAGCCATGTGTCCTTGGTCGAACTGTAACTCACATCATAAACAAGGAGTCAAAGATACAGTCAGTTATTGTGCAGTTTAGCGTTGCTGCAGCAATCTTTCATACATTTGTGATGATTAAACATTTAATTGTTTTTCTCAAAGATACCGAGATTCAGTAAGGATATTATTGCCAGCCTTGATCAAGGCTTACCTACTACTACCATCAAGGGACTGGCTTTTGTGGCATTACGGTTCGAAGTGAGCTTCATGCGTCCTGTTGACGATTGTATCTAAATTATAATGTTAAACATAAAGAAACACGGGTATTGCCATGCTTAAATTTAACAATAAACCACCTCAAGCGAAGTTATCACTTTGGCAGCCATGCAAATGACGTATGCCCCTTTCCGTGGTAAAAGGAAAAATGTCTATTTACAGAGATCAAGTTTCGAAGAGTTTTAGAAACTGTTTGGCAATATTCTGGTGCTCAAATAAACCATAAAATAGTTCAAATAATGTCAATTTCCCTTAAATAGAAATATTAACAGAAATACTACATGCAATCTGTAAAATGACGAAAATTACGAAATTAATACTAAAATATCTTGAAAATGAGACATTTTATGATGAATATGAAATATTGTTTATAAAAATGACAAAATCAATACCAGAAATGGTCAAAACGGGATCCTGTATATTTTGAAATCAGCAAGAGGCATTCCATTGAGGTCACGTGCTTTATGATGCTAAACTTGCCTTGAGCAGATGATATGACTGTAATATATTTTAGAACTTTTTTACATCACGTTAAAAATGTGCAGTAAGCTCACAACTACATTTTCTAATGTTTCACATTGTTCGATTGCATACTTATTATTATATTATTATTATTAATCATTAATATTATTATTATCATCATCAGTCATCAATCTGGAACTTTCACTACTCTATGACTGTGGAAATACTAGGTGAAATATCTTGATATTAACCATCCAGGCTGACACTCAAGGCATTACTATACTTGATATGAATATCTACATTTAACGTTCTTCTTGGAATGGGCAACTACAGATGTCCACGAGCAATTGCCGGTATATATTTTGTTTATATTTTAAAACCAGGTACTAGTAGTTAGGAAAGCAGTTCTTTGCATGACAGAGGTTGCTATTGGTTTTCCAATCTGCATGTTGTAAGGCAACAGTACACAACCAAAGTGTATTTATGTCCTTTGTGTGAAATATTCATTAAACCTCCACAAAATGTACATTCATTAGCAGTTAATGTGGGTTTGAGGGTAAAGTCAGAGCAATAAAATCAATAGCCATGGCTTTCAGTAATAACTGATGGTTTGTCCACGCTGATAAAGATGGAGTTAATAGATTAAATATGGATAATGACGTTTAGCAATAATACAGCCTAACGCCCACCACAGAATTTTTATTTTTTTTTTAATTGGGGTTTAGAGCCGCTTTAACCTTGTCGCTGCTGGATTAAATTAGCGTGACATTCCGTTGACTGCTGAATAAAATCAGCCGGAATTACGTCATCACTGGGGGGTAACGATCAAGACAGCTATGCTCTCAGGATATTGCTTATATGAAGCAAATATTGTTTCCATTGTAAATATCACATGTTCAGGTATGAATGTGCGAAATAATATCATTTTTAATGCAAGTATAAGTGAGAAACGATGAATGTAATTTAAATGCTAAGTTTTCTTCATTTTTTTTTGCACTTTGTGAATAGATGCATGCGTTGAAGTTCACGACCCAGAAAGATAAAATTTTAGTACACAGAAAAATTAAATAGGCCACACAAGCAGTAATTATTTCATATATTATTATGTTTAATCTTAGCATTGTACTCTGCGAATTGGCTGAGAAATCATAAAATCAAAACAGACGTGCAACGTTGCAATCTAAGAAATATAATTTCCGCTCTACGTAAAAATTATCATAACTCGGGGTTATACAAATATGCAGATAACTACAGTTAACATAGCGGGCAGGAATTATTACTACATAATCATAGGCTAATGTGTTATCAGTGGATCAAATGTCCCCATCTGGCATGGCGTATTTTTCATAAAATCGTGCCTCAATCAACACCAAGTAGATCGCAGAATGGTTTTCAATAATATCGGAAATGGCTATCGCCTTACCTATTTGAAAATTCCTTCGTGAAGCCAATATCCTTTGAACTGAAAATATACTGAATGCAATCCATGCAACTATAGTTATGTTAGTTCCTTGTTATGAATTTGTTTCTTTCATTCAAGTCAAAATATTTCGTGGTCTCGACTTCGACGATTTGACGAAGTAACAAAGTTTCAAATTCTGCGTATAACTTTCAAACAACGCAGAAACAATGTGTGTGATCGATACTAACATGTTACAGTATTGATTTTTTAATTTGTGTTATTTTCTAAATACCCATACTACCATACTAGACTCTGTTATTCGATATATTATGGCTCAGTACACATGGCTCATAGTACTTGATATACGTCTGGTTTATATACCAGTAGTTCAATAGGAAACAGTTGTTTGTATAACGTGACAGTCTATACAATTTTGCTTTGTAAAAGGTTATAATATCTCTGACATGAGTGTATAATGACCACCCTGGTTCTGACATGAGTGTATACTGACTGCCCTGGTTCTGACATTACTGTATATAGACTAACCTTAGTCGACCTATATTATGCTTTCTTAACACTGTCGTATAGCTTTTCAACGCCACTGTATGCGCCGGGCTGTTCAGGATCGAAATGCTTCTTTGAGATATGTTCCATTATATATACATCTTGATGCTATGTATTCTGTCTTATGATTTCAATTTCATGTCTATATAGCTTTTACACTGATACTTCAGAAACTATAATGAAAAAATGTCCTTACAGGATATATCTCCATTTCCCTATAACCTGGTCTTCGTAGACATCGCGCCATGCTGCATAAAATAGGACATCGAATAGTGAGATAAATAGATATGTTTCTACATGAATATCTTGATAAATGACAAGAAAGTATTTCTTTTCTTTCAAAAATTGTTTTAAATCATTCACAATGACAATATAATATGCCAGAGACAAGTGCATCTCAAGTTTTCTTGTCACAAATTCGTTATCCACTTCGTCAACTGCATTGCCTGAATACGTCATTTTGTTGCTATATATGTGTATTTATACACACTTTGATAGACTGAGATGATATACCATTCTAAATTTGGCGTAAACATGTACATACCTGTCTGTCTTCTCGGTATGTGCTTTGATGATGTGATACACTTTCCTATATGCTTTTCCAAAATTTACTTTTAAATGTTTATTTTAAAATGTTGTTTTGTTTGTTTGAATATACCTTTCTTTTGTAAATGTAGCATATAGGACATCCGAATATAAGCGGTATGTCTACATAACTACAACGAACAGAATTTAGCGATATGAAACATATTCGTATACCATATGTCTGCTTTGTACAAAACTACTTCTTCTTTTGTCAATGTTATGCCTGAAAAGACCTGGGCTACCACTGGTCATGTGTACTGTTACCCGACATAAATGATACAAAAATGATACATAAATGATACATAAATAATACATATATAATTTACCTTAAATACTAAAATTAGAATACATTTTCTTTATTCACTATCATCTATGCGATTGGTTGCTAGAAGTTCAATTCAAATATACATATACTATAATACATACTGTTACATATGGTTGATAAAGGATTTGATAGTCTTTCCTTTAAAGTTGTTTCCACGGTACATACTGACGACCTATATATTGGTCTCTACTTGCATTAAGTGCGATGACTCACATATTGACCTGTAGTAGTAGGTCAATGCTCTTGTTTATATAGCATGCCGGTCTATACAATTCTGTTTATCAATTTAATTTAAATTTAATTTAATTTAATAGTCCATTTATATAGCGCATGATTCCATGCTAATGCATGCTCGAAGCGCATTATTACCCTGGTCAACGGATCTGTGTACACTCAATCTCCTTCTCAACTCCCTGGGGACCATACAACCGAAGCTGCCGTTCAAGGCACTACAAGGTTATCAAGAGTTATATAGCGAACCGCGGTGAATCATACAACTAAGATTTTGAAACGTGGTTATACCGTCACACACTATACTACTAGGCTGTCGGGGTCCCGTACCACAGAACGGTCATAGCGCTACGAGAGTCGTAATTACTAAGTTACGCTGACGTAGAATTACGACACTCGTAGCTCTATAGTCGTTCTGTGTGACGAACGCTAGAAAAAAATGTATGGCCTTTACTTTAAACACTTTCTATGCATTACAGAGTTCCTGTTGTTTCTACTTATTAATGCACTGGTTGTTGTGGTCGTGGAGCATGCCAGTATGACGATAGCGGCGAGATTCTACGAGACTCTAGATTGGCGGAACGACACGTTTCTGAAGCAAGTGCCACATCGTATTAGGAACGCTTCCATATATAATACTAAAACGGACATCACTTTCTCTAAGTACGACCAGAAAATTAACGCCATTAAAACGAGAACTACAAGTGGAGATAACTCTGTTGGACTAAGTAAGTCTATTCGCACCACTACTACATCCGTGGCGCCTTTGACACATCCCGCCAAACCGAAAATGGAAGTGTGTAGGAACCCCTTTAAGAAAGTGTACGATGAAGGAAAGAACTTTCTCTGTTTTCATAACGCCGGTCGACTAGGTAACCATATGTTTGTGTACGCATCTGCGTTTGGAATAGCTGTCCATACCAACAGGACGCTGGTTGTTAGAAAAGGGACCATGATCTCGAAATACTTTGAACTCTCCAGCAAATTAGTGGATGATTATCAGTGCGTTGTCAAAGATTCAAGAAGTCGCTACGCAAGGCAAGAGTGTGCATTTGATGAAGGCATGTTTAAGATACCAAAGGGATATAATTACTGCATCGGTCTTTTCTTGCAATCGTTTAAATATTTCGAAAGCGTTAAAGATGAAATAAAAAAACAATTTAAGTTCAAGGTAGCCGTGCGCAAAATGGCATTAACAGTGAGAAAAAATGCAATAGAAACCTATCACAAACGGACAAACACAACAAACTCAGCTGGATATGTGTTGGTAGCTGTTCACATCCGACGTGGAGATTTAGTCACTAATAGATACGGCTATAACGTAGCAACTTCTATGTACATAAAGAACGCTACGAACTACTTCAGGTCCAAATTTAAGAACGCTTTATTCTTAGTGTGTTCCACAGATATGACATGGTCAAAGAAACACGTGACAGGAAGTGATGTCATCTTTATCGAAGGGAACAACCCTGTCATTGATATGTGTATCCTGACAAGCTGTGATCATATGGTGACAACAGTGGGAACGTTCAGTTGGTGGGCCGGGTACTTAAACCCCGGCATCAAGGTGTATTATCAATGGCCGGCAGTAGAAAACTCCACTCTTCGGATACAGTTCTCACGAGATTACTCAGACTTCTTCCCCTCTGATTGGGTGGGAATGACGTGATGCAGTATCACGTGATCGAGTCTCCAAAATAAAGGCTACCTAAACATGCAATGCATGTATTATGTGTGTTTTCCCTTGCAACAAGTATGTATAATTAGTATTCCATTAGTAAACGGGACTCGAACAGAATGTCGAGGGTGTTGGAATATATAGCGTGGATTTACTTATATGCCGGATTTATTTAATTTAATTAGGTTATTGCTCGCGTGTGTGTGCGTGTGTGTGTGTGTGTGTGTGTGTGTGTGTCTGTGTCTGTGTCTGTGTCTGTGTGTGTACATACATTACATAACATTCATTACATTTTAAAATTATTTATTTTAAAGCAACTCTCACGGACATATTTCTAAATAAAATATACATATTACTTTGGTTCCTACGTCTGTGAATATTCGCAGGACAAATGGAATTCCTTGTTCCATCGCGAAGTATTCAGTCGTTGTTTACAAGTTTCGATTGTCGCTATTTCCTGCAGTTTTCTCCGCCACCTCTCACGGCAAAGTTAATCGAGCAAGTTGCCATCAGGCATGGTCCATCTCTTATATCACACTGGAGTTTATTTTAAGATGCGATCGAGTGTGGTTCGATGCGCTCTGTGACAGGTTATAACCGTAAAGTGGCGTACAAATACGATTTTGTTGCTTTAAATGGTAGTCAGGGAGCTGTATTCGAGGAATCTGACGGGTTCCACCTTGACACCACAGGGGTTCGGTGATCGAATACTTTTTAAAGGTTTTTTTTACATTTAAAAAATATTATAGGTATTCTAGATCTAAACAAAAAGAAGAAGAAGAAGAAAGTAATTTATGTAAAAAAAATAATATAGAAATATATAAAATAATATAATAATAATATAAAGGAGACATGCTAGGTCAGCCTCGCCTCGTAATCTAATATCTATAACAAGGGATTTTAAGTCGCTTTCAAGATTCTTTCACATATCACGACATGTCAGTTTAGGGCAGGAGGAAACCCGCAACATCCGTAGCGCTGAATGTTGCAGTAAACCTGCGAG
>JAUTBT010050722.1:3761-15915 GCA_032361225.1 Lepetodrilus schrolli | reverse complement strand
TCTCTCTCTCCCTCTCTCTCTCTCTCTCTCTCTCTCTCTCTCTCTCTCTCTCTCTCTCTCTCTCTCTCTCTCTCTCTTAAACAATCTTACCTGGGTTTTATATTCATTAGCTGATGCAGATACATATGTATTGCTAACATATTCACTAGGTTACCACTAAATACATTCCTATAACCTTCAATTCTCAATACCCACTTGAACTATATCAGTGCTATTGATTAGTGGCTAACAACCACGTGTGCAAATCGATATAACAGGTGTTCGAGTTATCTTACGTCTTCTGATATGTGCTCTTTTTGTCTTTGCTAAACGAGGTTGGCCTACATGTGCATCCAGTTTATAACAAGGAACATTGTCTAAGATACAGGTTCAGTGACTGCATCACTACATGTACAGTCCATCGGCTCTGAGGAATTGGAGCTCTTTAACACCGTTTTGACCTACTCAGATGAAGATGAATAAACATAAAAATATAACAGATTGAGTCAGTCAGAGAGTTCCTCTTGGTCCTTCTGTTTTGTTGATATGATGACGTGCGAGAAGACGATTTATGCGTGCTTGGGTTAATTTAAGCTTTTACACAATTTTATATTAGTACGACTAGTGGTTTTGCTTAAATGACTGAATGGAATAGTCAGTTGGCCAAATGACTTAATTCTGTAGTCGATTGACCAAATGGGAAATCACTGTCTTGAAGCTTGTTTAATTTGACATATGTACCATTTCATAAATTACCAAAATATATCACTGTCAGTGCACTGTCGTCTTCTGACAATTGGACATGACTATGGTACAGGACGTGTGATTTTGCTTCTCACATTTAAAAGTCTAATACGACTGAGGTGGGAATCCAGTCTGAAAAGCTCCAATGTTGAAATCTTGGGACCATAATTACTACGATTGCCTCGTACAGTGAAGTGTAAGGTTGTCAACCCTAGTTCTCCGATAAGAAAACTTAATTGAAATTATAGGTTATGAAGGATTACATTTCCTGAAGATAGTCAGAGCTTGAAATGTTCTATACCACGCATAAGTTCAATTCTATTCCAATGCTGTCAATTTTAGCTTTCAAATACCAAATTGACATTTTCACCATATTGCAAGATTTGTGAAGGTATCTAGTACACTACTGTGTCGAGTACATATAACAGTAGTGTATCACGTGTATTCAGTACGTAGGATGAAGCTTAATACAGATCTAGATAAGGTTCCTTTTTCCCCATCAATATTAGCTTTACAAATTCATGAATGAAAAGATGACCATATCATTTAACTCTCTCCCTGCTGAAGGCAACCGGAGATGCCCTAAAGTGCAGTGCCTGTGTCTAATCCAGCAGGGAGAGGGTTAAGGGCATCTACAGATATAGCTGTTCGTTTAGGACTAAATCTTAGCTCCACGTGTAGTGTATCCACGTATACAGTTACTGCTTGAAAGACAGTTACAGCATTAGTCGAGCTGAGTTAGGCCTACATGTAGGCAATGGTGCTATCTTCGTACAGTTAGCACTCCGCCATCACTTGGCCCAGACGTACACGTAGTATGTATAGCCTCTCATCCGTCATCGTTGACGACGTTGTCCAATTACATGCTAACACTCGACCATCGCCTATACTACGACCTCCCTAGAACCTCACACTGGACTACCGTTACAACATTACAATGCATTATATCACAACATCTGCTCGTTACAGCGTAATTAGGCAACCGTTAGTTCGCCGCAATCGTTAGTTTACCAGAGCGTGATAAATAGAAAATGTAGTGTTATATAATATGCTATGATTTAGTAAACGGAAGAAAAAGCGATTCGAAGAATGTATTCTACATAATCATGACTGAATTATATAAAGTAAACAGGGCCTGGCACAACACAGATGTTGTTCACAGTATTCTGATTGCTATTAGATAGAGTGTTATGTTTTGCTGTTAGATAGAGTGTTATGTTTTGCTGTTAGATAGAGTGTTATGTTTTGCTGTTATTGAGTGATTTGTTACTCAACTTTTTCTTTTTTTTACCCACTATGATGTGACAATGATTAATATTTACAATAAATTTGATATGAGGAACTGGTTTATATACTTGTACAGGAAGTAAAATAGCAAACATCAGGAGCTACACGCGAGGGTACGTCGTGTCATATTGATTTCCGGTTTGAAACGATATTACACCAAAGGTTACCGAAACCAGATGCAACAGCATTGCTGGTTAATCGTCGCGTGGATCAGCCAATCGGATTACGATGCACTATTTTCAGAAGTAATCGGCTTTCACTGTATGGGTCTGAAGTATTATTGCCTCGATCGTCCGTGCTATAGACCGTCATTGCGTGAGATTAAGATACACAGAATTAAGTATGCTGAGCATAACAAACTGACGATGTCAGAACATGATTGCTACACATTTAATGTTGTTGACAATGTATGTACCCAAATATAAAACAGGCCTATTATCAAGTTGGTTTCTGATGTTGCATAAATTCACCGAAAAATAGTGACAATATCCCCTTGCAAGGGTCCATACGGGATTATTTCACGTTGTGATATAACTATCATTCCCCGACAAAAATGTTTTTTCACAGATTTCGGCTAATCTATAGATATGTATTGTGTTCTTAATTAATGACACCTAGAGCTATCCTCTGAGTTGACGGTTGTCTCTGAATCGTGACATAACACTGACGTCGGTGTTATGTGCGGGAATCCCTCCCAATGTCCCATTTTCGCTTAATAAACTTGTCTATCTGTCACAATATCATCTGCGTGACAGTCGGTGTTTAGAACAAAACACATCTGCATTACAGAAACAGCGTCAATTTAGTATTGTGGATGATTTCAGCATTGAGAGGGTTAATGTACTGATGTATGCAAAGACGAGCGTGCCACTTTAATAACACGATTTAATAATTGCCTGTTTTTAACATTTTCTAATTCTAATCTAATGGAAAACGATATTATTTGTCTATTCTGACATTCATAATCGACAATTGTTTTGTTTACCAGTTCCCAGGTAGAGATATACTATGAGGAGACAGTGAGAAGCGCTTGTAATCACGTGACATTTATTCTACTGAAAACAACACTAATCCTTGCCATATATGTCAAGAGAGAGAGAGACTATAGCTTTTGTCAAATGACTAAATGACATGTTACTGGCAATACCAAGGGAACATCGGGGCTTCACCGCACTAGCATAACCATCACATTCCTAGCTATCATAGACAGGGATGTCCGTCACGGAAACGAGCAATGATTCGTAATATTTATCCCCTAGATGTTCTGACAAATCCCCTATAAGAAGACTGTCCATGTGTTTCAATAAATCTAACATTGATGTTATCGATTAGTATAATACGCACTATCTCGACATTGTTTTATTACTACGGACGGCTGTTTGAGCTGGATAGTACTGGTCAGATCCTCTGATGGTGACCGCCTTATGCTAGGGAAGGGGGGACGTAGACAGAGCTATAAATTGTGTACGTGCGTGCATGTGTGTGTGCGTGTGTGTGCGTGTGTGTGCGCGCACTCGTGTGTGTGTGTGTGTCACTGCAAGCTACGTGTATGTCTTATAAAATTATATTTATCTTAACGTAGTGTCAAATTAGTTTGTTTCCGACTTCAAAGTAAGTCAGGCTTTGATTAATGTTCTCGACACAAAGTACTCGGTCATGTTTTTTCAGTAAATATTGATGTACAAATCTGGGCATTATGACAGTATCAGCGAAATGTTTACAATACTGAGACCTAGGGAAACACATTGAAAAAAATACACATGGCTTCCGGGAGACCAGCTCTTAACATTATCGGTTGGGTTGATTTGTTATGATAGCGTATAGAAAGCAGAACTTGGACATCACGGCCTTATATCGAGGATCAATACAATAGAATTCTTCAATTCTTAAAGTACCAATTTAGAATATGTCTAGCATAGAATATGATTAATTTTGAATGCCAATATCCCCTTTACTTCAGATCGCATTATACCTATTAATGTTTCTTTGAATTCTTAATATACCAATTTACAAATGTGTTGACTTTAATTAGAGGCAATACTCGTATATACGACTTCATTCTACTCATATCACATTTACGTACGGTCGCAGTATGCCCAATAGTATGCGGTCGTGAACTCCTGGACTATGTTACCAGTTAAAAGTGAACGAATTCTTCCTCGAGAAGTAAGCTGTTCTTTTATAAAGAACTTCAAATACTTAAATTTCGCTTCTTTGGTCGTAAATTCATTTTTCGAAACTGTAAAACTGTTTTTCAAAACATTTAACACACTTTAGAGTGTTTTGAGCACTAATAATGACCGAAGGACATGATCTGGAAAATATTTGTTTTCTCTTCAAAAAGGTTCTATCGATAACCCAAAATTCAGTCATAATGTGTACGAGGAATTATAGTTTTACAGCCTACGTTTCTAAAAGCATATCATGGTATAACTAAAAAAGCATAGTATAAAACTGATAAAGCAAAGAACTTGACTTCCAACGGAAGAATTCGTTCACTTCCTGACTGTCAATATAGTCTAGGCGTTCACGAGCCCATCCCGTTAATAACGCTTTTATATAGTCTGATAGCTGGGCATTTAGTTCATGACGTCTCGATATTAGTATGCTGGGGCCAGTTACACGACGCTCTTATAGGCTACAATAGTTGTAGGGACTTACAACTGCCGTTACAATAGTTGTAGTGTTGTCTTATTCAGATAGCCTACAAGAGCTTCGTGCAACCCAATTCCAATTGTAGAAAAGTCTACAATTGGACTTCTAATCGTCGTGCAACTGGACCGTGGTTAGCGACGTATTATCGCCAAGTACCTATTATCGCCCCCAACCCACTATAGCGCTTCCGTGTTCATGGTTGATTTGGATTACGGTATATTTTAAATAAAGAACACCTACTAATTACCAATAGAGGATAATTGGAACAATAATTGTATTTTTCTTTATAAAAAACCCACCAAATAGCTTAAAAAGCATAACAGTGTAAATGACATATCGAGGCATTGATCAAATGACTAAACAATATGTCACTTGTTTATATTTGTTCGTCTGCCATAATGTCCTTTCATGTAGTTATGGCGTAGCACAATTTCCTTCAATGTTTAAAGCATTTTATGTTTTTCTACACGATGTACAAACATAGCCCTCTCTTTGTTTGTTATTGTGATCTCTTCAAAATGGAAAAAAAGAAATAACATTATGAAAAACGAACCGTGCGTTATTATGATTATGTGCATTTTACTTTTTTTACATCCAGGCATCCATTAGTTATGGTTTACATATTCGTAAATACCAATTTAAATTAAATTATCACATAACAGGAGTTTTGGAGTGCAATAAATCCATGCTATAAACATAAATATTTTCACTAGTGCAATAACACAATAGAAGGGGAATCTGTCTACCAAATTTCAGAACTAGGCTTTAGGAATCTGGTGCTATTCTTCTTCCAATACATCTGCAAGTTCTTGAAGAGTACCTGGAGCCTGTAGATGTTTGGACATTATTCGTTATTAAAATAATAGAAAAGTTAATTTATATGTCTAAAATGGCAAGTGGCCATTAATTAATGTTATTGAGTATAGAATACCACAAACTGTGGATAATGTTACATTTCAGCCACACACATTTCTGTAAACATCTACTGCGCAATCTCTGCTGCGTTCATTTTGGCTTTCAGCCTTCCGGCTCCTTCTAGACAATTGGCCTACTTTTCCCCCTCATCAGACACTGTGAGGAGTTCTCAAGCATTCTCAACAAGTGCTGCCTTTCATAGCCAAAGGCACTTAATACCAACGTTGTCAATTGATCCAGTATGTTCAATAGCGAAATAAGAGGCATTTGGAGGTCTAGAAAATATTTAGGTTACAAAGCAGTCCATTTATTCAGAAATCCAAGTATGAAGTGTATAGCTCTTTGTCTTGGTCATGAACAGATACGTGCATACTTGCCTTGAAATGGATTTTCAAATTATTTGAGCGATCCAGTCTCCATAGTCGCAACATGTTGACTACGAATATCATAATTGAGCGACGTATACGAGCATATAGAATATTAAACAGTTTGTATCCATATCCGGATTACTTGCTTTCCGCTACGTTGATTAAGTGACATGTATCCGTTTCACAGATTGATTATAGTGCTACAAGACGTGTCTTCTGCAACTAAGTGCATGTATTACTCAAGATTCCACAAGGAGCACGAAATGCAACTTTGCCCGGTCCGTTTAGTTTTTTTGTATTGTATTATGCACATAAATTTGACACTGCGAAATTGAGGTCAAATCAAAGATGGCAGACACAATTTTCCAACGTATGTACACACAGTGTGTTTTGTGGTCTCAGCTGATTAATCATAAAGCGATTTGAGCCAGAGTAGTTATAAAGCATCAGAGAACAATTATCGTTTCTATGACAAATCATAAAATGCCCGCACTACATCTGAATTCCGAAATAAACCGATATAATTTGGAATTAAAACGTAGCAAAGTGTAGTGTGTAAAACGTAGTGTATTCAGACCACAGTCCTACATTACGTCTTCTTTCCATGTGAATTAAATACGCTGAGTTGAACCACACAATCTGTTTAGACTAGTTTTAGAATATCCACTTCACTTCAGAACGGAGTTCCTACATTAATAGATTACCCAGGGTCAGTGACGGAGATAAGGAAGCACTTGGCATGAGTTCCGGAGCATGTAGCATCCTTTGTTTGCAAACTTTCCAAGATGTATAAATTTAGCGATGTTTCTAAAACACTACTAAATTACGTGTGGATAGAAGCCACTAACTACCGGACGTTTCTATTTGATTACTATAGAAAACATTCCCCAGTCAGTTGCAGTTTTTGTTGTTTTGTTGTTTTTTTTAATTGGGTTTAGAGCCGCTTTCAAGATTCTTTCACTTATATCACAGCTTGGCAGTTTAGCGCAGGAGGAAACCCGCAAGATCTGTAGGGCTGAATATTGCAGTAAACCTGCGAGCAACAGCTGGTACTGACAAACCAAGGATGATAACTGCATTGCTACTCTACAGACATCGCATCCTATCAATTTCGCATCAGAAAGGTAACTTTCGCGAACATTGATGCCGGGCCCCCGGGGCGGGATTTGAACCTGAAACCCTGGCTCCGCACGAACATTTCGATAGAATGCATGTGGTCCATAAGATCTTTGTAAAGTATCTAGTAGTACGGACATGTTCCAACGTGGACATGTATTTTAGCTATAGTTCTCTACTTCAATCGCAAAAACAATGCCACATTAATAACATTTTTGACTGGCAATGTAGTCTAAAGCGTTGACCACCCGATACAGTGGGTTCCGAATCCGGGACCCTTGGCTCCGGTCCGACGTTCTTCAATTACCCTATACCACCCGTACTATGTACTAGGGTGTAATGGCCTACACGACCTAGGACCTACTTTACGACAAAGAAGCATGAGTTTGGTGGCCATTAATGTGATTTACTCCTATGTAATGACGTATATTCCGACATCTAATGCACTCGCAAATTCCATAGGTCGGCCGGTTTACAAGCGCTGATCAATTTACTGGCGTAGCTAACGCTTGACCGTAACGGATACCAGAGTTATGGAAGGTTAATGAATGCTCAATAATTACATCTGGAAACTGGTGAGCAATTATTGGCAGGATAATTCTATAATAAATAATGTGGAGGCGGTTTGCTGGCTGGTCATCACATCAGCATGTCACTGTCTAGCGTGACCAGAGACCACTAATATAGACTTAATGGGACCCTCGATATCGGCTTACATGTACTTGCTCGTGTAGTAGCTCCAACTTACCCTGACCCCTCATCTGTGTCCTCTCATCGTGGTGACATCTCGTCTGTGTCAGTGTGTGGCCTCTCATATGTGGTCATTGATCTGTATGGCCCGTCATCTGTGTGATCTTATATGTGTGACCTCTTATATGTGTGTCCTCTCATATATGGCCTCTCATCGTTATGACCTGTGGAATGTGGCCTCTAGTAATGGCATCTCATCTAAGGACCTCTCAGTTACATATAATCTACTTCCTTGAATCTTGCGCGTGAATGGTGGATTGAAGTAGAATGCAATGGCGCAAGACATATACCGATTGAATAATTTGAATTTGAATTTGAAACAACATTTGATCTTAACCTTCATCGCCCAGCCTCCCCCCTCCCACCCCACCCCCTCCTTACTGTACATACGTAGAGTTTGAATGCGACACCGGGCAACAAAGGCCCCAGGTAGCGGGATGAAGGTTAATATACTAAATAATACATTGAACAACATTTTTTTTAGTACCGGGAAATAAAATATCAAGATTGTATGCATTTTGGTGTTGATAAATATTGGATGTAATATTACTGCTGCAAACATAATTCGGATATTTCCACAATAGCAATTGGTTGCATGAACATCCTATCATAGATAAAAGCTGGTTTTTCTATTTGGCACGAACATCCTACCATAGTTAAACGTTTATGTTCACATCCAACCATAGCAAAAGGCCTACCCTACTCAAGAAGTTGTGTGGAGGTTATCTGGCACTATAGGCCACATTATATAACTTCTGAATACTCGTTAGATCCCTTGCCATCAAATACCCGCATTTCGTGGCACTGATAGATTAAAGTGATATGCATTCTGATGCATTCTAACAAGCATATCTCTTCCTGTCTATCTCATGCCTTCTCCTTATCATCGTGACTTCCAAAATCAGTCGCCATGTAGGATGCTGTTATATACTGTAGCTGTTAATAACACGTGTTTTGATTGGTTAATTTAATAAATAAACGGAAATAAATCGGTGGTAACATGTGCCAGCATGAGAAATGTATGGTATTACGGGAATGGTAGAAACAGAATCAAGTGAAGATCGGAGTTCTACCATTTACTGGGGGAGATGGGAGTTGGTTGTCGAGTTGTAAAATGCTGTACAGCTCAGTTACTGAGTCTGAATATACGGTACCGTAAGCACATGCCTGGAACATGACAATAACAAAGGGAACGAGCAGATGTTCAATACTAACGAGGAGCAGGTGTTTTTTAACAGTAATTGTTTACATTCCAACTTCAATTGCCAGCACAGCTGTGAATTTCTAGTAATGAGCAGAATTAGGAAATTGTGTAATAAATCATGGAATGTATCACATGGAAATGTCTTTGTTCTATTTGCTTTAATTATCTTTTCCAATGGTAAACTGTGTTTTATAAAGAGCAACGAATGCGCAATTCCCTAACAAACTCTTTATAAAACATACATGTCGACGTTATTTCCCGAAAGGGTCGTGCGGATCGTTTAGGAGTAAATCAATGTTTACGTCACTTCCTGCCATAGTAAAAGCATGGCGTACACCCCCGAATTCCACCGCCTGAGCTACAATACGACCCTTTCGTGAAAAGCAGACACTGGGACCAGGTATTTTCCACATTACTTAGTATTCATGGAGATTATTCCCCTTTGAAAGTTGGATAATGCATATCATGAGAAGAACCGGAAGTTTGTAAACTACAGCATCTTAGCAACAGCCGATGCATACAAGAATTCAAGAAGAGCTGAAGAACGTATTGACAATGTTTCCCACGTGCTAACTAGCAGGTCATTGCCGTAGCATTGAATGCCACATGGGTACGTACAGTACAAACCTAGATTCTCATGTTCGTTGAATTGTGATCTTTGTGCATTGATCCTTATATGACCGCATGGCCTAATGAATGCGTCTCTTTGTTTGTTTAGTACTGAAATATTGCAGTCAAGGAATACATATTCGAAAAATAATCACTTAAAATCCATTCAATAAAATTAATTAAGGGCCGGTATCGTTGTTTGACACATACATTTAGCTTAATATTATTTTAAGAATAGTTTCCCACAAACTGTCTGTTGGCCCTTAATTAATTTTGTTGAGCATAACGAACCACCTCGGATTAATAAGTTACTGTATATATAGGAATCAATACTTTAGTCATTGTTATGACAATGATTGATGGCACATGCTAGTGTTCCTTCATATTAATGCATTAATTCATCTATATAATTGGTTATAGTGTATTCAAAGAAGAAATGGACAACAAGTGTACTGCCAATGAACGGGATAATTTACATTTTACTGTGGGATAAATAGAACCAATGATTGTTAGTGTCCGCGATAATCGTCGTCAAAACCATCATTATTGTCAAATGTTCTCCTTGAGCAGCTATAAAATACAGGTCAGTAACCGTAGGGGACAACTACGCTATAAATGAGCACATACAGGAATATATCCCGACAGCTGTTGGCTTCATGACTCCCGTCTTTCATTTACTGACAATATGGCCGCCACGCAGTTTTGAGAATGTATCCGTGGAACTGATAGTTTTATTGATTTTCTTCAAGTACTTTAGAAATGGCTGCGATATGCATATTTTATTCAATCAATATTATGCGATACGTGAGTATAACTATAACATAATGAGCAATTTGCTGTGGGAAATTCAATGTCAATTTAGCTTCGGCAATTCCGATTTCTCAACATTCGTGTTACATTACTACAGAAGGCCTATATCGTACTTCCGTGATGTTGGTCAATGGCTATGTCAAAAGATTATACTAAAACAATGCATCGAAGGATTGCACATATAAGATATCGATGAGCATTTTGGACTAAACGTGAACTACCAAGTAGGCTAAATATTTATGTGATATACTTATCATCGCTTTTGTACGTCCAACATTTTTTTTTATCATTGCTCTTCGGTCGGGGAAATGATACGATATATATTCAGCAAAGTAAGTAGAATTACTTTCCCACCTGGCCGAAGTATTTAGTCTGCTCACACTCGGAACCTTTCAGCTAAGGGAAATAACTCGATTCACATGCTGAATTTAGATCATTGTAAGATAAGGGGAAATAACTCGATTTATACGGAATGTAAATTTCCAATCACTGACTATATAGAACTGTTCAGATTATATGTAGAGTGTATTTTTAAATATGGCTGTCATCTTATTTTTACATATTTAAACCCTTTCTGGTCGTCCGATTTTTGCCAGCTTTTGATGTTATTCTCCTGGAACCCGTTTCACGACGGCCTACTAACTAGTTAGGAGCTCATAAACCAGTCCTAAACGTTAGCACCTCATAACAAGTGTTTCATGACAACGTCAGAAGTCTTATCCCTTCTTAAATCGACATCTAACTTACGAGTAGGCCGAGAAGTTATGACCGTCATGTCTGCGTGGTGCTTAGATTGACAGCAGAGGGACAGATCTATCAAAACTGGGATCGAAAAATCGGCCGACCGTACAATCGGCAGATGTGAAGAATATGGCATGCATTCGCAGATACGTTTGTATTGTTTGATAGAGTGACCATTCAACTATCTAAACTGCACTTACTTGCAAACTATTAACGAAGGATAATGACCGATGGGACTCCCGAAGACGACGTGGGAATCAACGTTCAGTATTTTCAACACAAGCGAGTATCCAGCCAATCAGAGCGCGCCGCACAAATACCGTTGTCAAACTCCATACAGCGTCACCCGGCTGAAGGCAGTGGTCATACATTCAGTGGATGACGCTGTAAGGACTTTGACAACGGCATTTATATGTTGCGTTCTGATTGGCTGGATACTCGCTTTTGTTATAAATGCATTCAAGAGATTGAACGATCATCAGTCCAATCAGTCATTATCATACGTTAAAACTTACAAGTAAGTGCAGTTTAGATAGATAAATGGACACTATATCAAACGATGCCAACGTATGTGCGAATGCATGCCACATTTTTCACTTGTGCCGATCGCACACTTGACCAACTGTGCTCATCCCACTATTAGACCTATCACTCTGCCGTCAATCCAGCCTTATGCTGGTATGACAGTCAAAGCTTCTCGGCCTAACTTACGAGGTGAAGAACTGGGTCATAAGGTTCGTTCCTACATTTAGGATATCGTTGTAAAACAGGAGCAAGACAGTATTCTACAGGAAACCACAATAGCACTTTTCTTGCAATGCTTTTTAAAAGTCAAGTGCCACATGTGCAGTGTCACATGGTCTTAGATATCCCTCCTTTCTGACGGTACAAACAGTGTCACATGGTCTTAGGGCTATCTCCCTTCTGACGGTGCAGTATCACATGGTCTTAGAGATATCTCCATTCTGACGGTGCA
>JAUTBT010050711.1:0-15915 GCA_032361225.1 Lepetodrilus schrolli | reverse complement strand
CTACAGACATCGCATCCTATCAATATCGCGTCAGAAAGGTAACTTTCGCGAAAATTGATGCCGGGCCCCCGGGGCGGGATTTGAACCTGGAACCTTTGGCTCTAAAGTCCAACGTTCTACCACTGCGCTACCACTCGGCCCCTCAACAGCTGATTATAGATATAGTATCAATACACTGACAATCAATAGCAATTGCTAAGCTATATTTGTAATCATGATTTGTAGCTCTGTCTTGGTTCCCTCTCAAGTCATCAGATTCTTATTCTAAACATGTCTTATTGATATTTATTTACGAGATGATAACTACATTTCTAATATAACATCTCGACTTCAAAAACTTCATTATGAAGTTCATGCACAGCGCTACGATCTGCCAACTGGAATAGAAGTGGCCCATTTTAGCAGTGATGTAAATCAACCCACAGACCAATGATGAAGGATTATCTGACATGCTGATAACATCACCAACAGGAGGTCTCGTTGGGATTGCTGGAGTAAGGTTGGAGTGCCCCACACACAAATATGCATGGATATCCGTAAAATTATTTCACAACCGATCTTTAAACCATTAGATGAATAGGAATGGTATCTGAATAGATCATCCTGGATCTGCCAATGTCTGTAGCCAGGCTTTATTATGGCGAGAATGCGGATGTTTTAAAAACGGATTCTGACTGGAACATGCCGAGCTGGACTTTGTTCCAGTACAACAGAAGCCCAGGCTGGCTCCGAATCTCTAATTAAGATGTGTAATATAGAAAGCCATCAAAAGCCTAGGAACAAGTACCCAGTCAGAGACTCGAATGATGGGGCTTATTGGAATAAATATTTATGAGGAAAGATAACTTGACATAAACTTGTGTTCTGGGTACAATCGCCTCATCTAAGGCTCCCGATTCATTCCCAGCGTATGGAAATAGATAATTAAAGCCATTATGAATATGCCCGAGGACGAAATGGGCTGTTCCCAACTGGGTCATTGAGTATGGTGATAGATACTGGGAAAACACACAAATTGATGTTCAACAAGAACCACCAGAAAATCTGAATGTTGAATAAACAGAAAAGAGTAATGCATATTTTATTACTAAATGCATTTCAGTTGATCATTTTTGACATTGGTCTCTCATCTTCCTTCAGATGTTTTGTTTATTAATAAAACTACTTCATAACATAAAATTTAGCTTTTACATATTTCCAGGCAGGTTCATTTTATGATTCACAAAGGGAGTTTCAAAGATTGAAAGGTTTAATGAACGTGACCCAAGTTCTCAATCAGATAAAGTGTTGTCATCATCACATTCCTAAATATATAAATAGGTTATAAATATTCACAGAATATGACACGAAACTGATATAGATATAATGTTAGAACATTCAAAGAATAGGACATGAAACTGATATAGAACTAACATGTTAGAATATTCAGAGAATAGGACACGAAACTGATATAGAAATAACATGTTAGAATATTCAGAGAATAGGACACGAAACTGATAGATAAATATATGTTAGAATATTCAGAGAATAGGACACGAAACTGATAGATAAATATATGTTAGAATATTCACAGAATAGGACAAGAAACTGATATAGAAATAAATAATATTCACTAAACATAAATAGGCAACAAAACTGATATAAAAATAACATGTTAGAATATTCACAGGACATGAAACTGATATAGAAATATGTTCGAATATTCACAGAATAGGACATGAAACTGAAAGTTAACTGGCTTACAACTAAAATTATCCATGTAATCATCACAAGTTAACTTACGATTTCCTTGTAAAGTGTCGGCAATCCGTTCTCTGATAATCCTACAGGCATCGTACACAATGGTGGATGGTTCGAACTGCATCGTCTTGACGACATTGTTGCTGATTACGCTGATCTTGAGTGACAGGGTCGCCATCTTGCATAGTCAGCGACGACAACCCTGGTTGTGTAGTCCTGCTTTTCTGCCTTGATCAGTTCCGCAATTGGTTCTACGATCTGTTCCGTCACCCCTTCAACGATGCTACGCTATGTGATCCCTTCTTCCCAGTTTAGTGTTTCTAGAAAGACAAAACGAATACGGTTTTCAAACACTTGGATTGATTAACTTTTAATAATAGACAAGGAAGCAGTTTAAATGTTGTAATAAACATAGAACTTGGTTCATGGGATATTATATGGGACATTATATGGGATATATGGGAATGTTTTCCATTGCATAAATTACATGGCTTTGGGAGTTCAATGGGCTAGCTGTCCCCGTAGGGAATGAAGGGAAGTGATGTAACATTTCCCATGATAATAATCCCAATGGCAAAATGAAACATACTTTGTATGACCTATATTACAGACTTAATGAAAATTAATAAAATTACAACCTATCAAAGATTTAATTTATTTAGATTTAAATACATTAACCAATATTGATTCGTTGGTTAACATTTCAATCTATACAAAACCATGGGCCACAGATACATTGTACAATTACTGAACTAACAACAGTATCACTGGTCATGTTAATGAAAACCAACAACATCAGATAGATGTCATCTATAGCACCTCCACGAAGTGCACCACGCTAATCAATACCAGTGCAGAGTAATATTTCCAGACTGTCAGCTAATGTGCGTTTTTACACGGCCAACACCAATACATGCTACTGTTAATGTTACGTGTGCATTATGATGACGCCTGTCATCAGCACACCTTGGTGACTGTGTGGGGGCGTGACATATGCGGTGACCGACACACACATGTAACGTGCCACACTTGACGACAGTCAAACTGCCCATGTTAGTTACACCGAGTTGGCCATTGCAGTGCGGTCAGAATAATTGATTTTGTATCCCGTTACATCCCAATTTCCTCCTTCTGAATAATCCTGTCAGGAAAGCCTCTGTTCATTCAGCAGCATTCAGATCTTCAACTTGCAGATGTAATTGGTCGAGTTCTATACTCAACAAAGTAAAATAAGGGCTGACAGATGTTGTGTGTGTGTGGAAGCTTTCAGAAAGTTTCAGAACTCAGCTTGAGGAATCTGGTGCCATTCTTTTTTCCCAATGTGTCTGCAAGTTCTTGAAGAGTACCTGGAGTCTGTAGATGTTTGGAAATTCTTCATTGTTAAAATAATATAAAGCTAAATTTATCTTTCCAAAAAGGCTACTGGTCCTTAATTAATTTGTTGAGCATAGTGTAAATACAGCTCTACGGATAGAAAGTTTCTTCAAATATTTCTTGCAGTCCACCAATCGGACTTCTGTCTCATTTAGTATCATTACTAATAATATACTTGTGAAAGGCGACAGTACGTGTACTTGTAATATTGTATGATTCTGAATTCAATCTGTTGTCAGTGTGAATGTAGTGAGATAATCGTTTTACAATATTTCTTGCATATCATGTGAAACTGACCCCCATCCCTCTGACCCCAAAAATATGTCCTAGATCACTGGAGATTGACAACACTGCTACATGAGTTTATATCTTGCTCCGGGATTCACACAACTATTAAAACATTTCTGAAACCTAAAGAATTTTTAACATGCATAACAAAAATATTTTTAAAATCCGACAATTTCCAAGACAATTGATGAAAACATTCTGAATATATTTATATCTAATAACATTCTTATCCTTAGTCCTGTACTCCATATTGTATCTAGACGATAAGATATGATAAAGCATATTATCTACATATCTGTACAACACTGCAATGATACAATATCAATGAAAGCCATTGCACATCCACAGTGAATTATTGTTTTACGTCACAGTGGGAATCTTTCACCCATATGTGACGAGACACACCCACAATTTGCTGCCATAACAAGGAAGCCGTCATTACTTGGAATAACAATTTCTAAAACCATAGGGAACACTCATTTGTCCTGCATGGAGTAGATCTCACTTAGTTCTTTCACAACCCCCGACAACCAGCAAATAGAACAAGAGGACAGGTTTGAAGATCACAAAAGAAAACGTCAACTTGAAACAAGTTCCAAACCCCTTGAGAACCATTACATTTGCAATTAGAACAAAAAATATTGTTCCAACATTTTCGGGCGACGAGCTTGACTCTCAACACATGTATAATATTATGGGGCGCACGCATAGGGACATAGAATTAATTCATCACGTAAAGCTGTTGACACTTGGAAGAACGGGGCTCTCATTTGATGCATATTATCACATAACAAAACATCTTAATGAGATTTAGTCAATATGTTTTTCACATAAGCAAATATCTTTTCTTCATTTTACAGCAAAGTTATTCATTCAAATAGATCAATAAAGATCTGGCAGATATCTTTAACAATTATAAATATAAATATTGTCAATAAACAATTTTTAATGGCAAAAACAATATTTATGGAATAGTAATAACATTTTCCACTTTGATGCCTTATTTGTAAATATGTAAAATATAAATCTAATTTTTAACAATTACTACTATTGACAACATTCAAATCTAAACAATGTATGTGTACTGGTGTTTACAACAATTATTGACAATTATATTGATCAATTTATTTATTTTCTGTCAACTGACCATTCATAACCTCCAATTATTTTTTTTTTTATATTGGACCTGACTGACTGGCGAAAATATCAAATTATTTTTAGAAATATTTTCGACCACACAAGCTAAAATGATGACGGAAAAATCCGTAAACCAGGGAATCAAATAACTATGGCCTAATTATATCATGTCTATGGTTAAATAATATACTAATGTTTAATTCAATATATTCAGTAAAATATTCTGTTAAAAGTGGCAATGGGAATGGTACAATCTATCACTATGAGAAACACAGTGGAATCTAGGATGAGAAACACAGTGGAATCTAGCAGGGTAATGACTAAAAAAATGAGCAATGAATATTTAGGAACATTCAAAATGCAGCAATGAATATCAATAATTATTCAAACAAAAGCATCATACTCGGACTGCTTTACTCCACTCAAAACACAATGGATGTATTAGCCCCCATGTTCTCTACAATCTGTTAAAATGATTCCAAGTCCTCTGATTACCATGCCCACTTGACTGCGCCTGGATCGTCGTACACTAAACACCACTCAGGAAAACTCTCCCTGGCCTATTCCTAGGGGTCTATTCCCAATATTCAAACCCGATGTATCAAATTACAGTGGTGGTGTATCCATCTCCCCTACCGACTAATGCGACGCACTACATCTACCCACAGAGCCATTATGTGTATTGGCGGACCCTCCAAGTGACGCTCAAATATCGGACATTATCCCAGCAGTATGACAGTAAAAGGGAGTATTCTGTATAATTGACAAATACCAACTTATACCATCAAACACTGCGGCATCATACAAGGGAATTTGTGTCCATTATTACCACTGCGATGGATCAGCATGGGAGAAGGGAAGCAGATAATCCATACTTCCAAGCTCATTCATTTACTCAACAGGCTTGCTATTGACTTGGGTACCTTTGGGACTTTGGGTATGGACAGTGGTCTGCGTGTATGTGGGAGGCAACCCTGGTTGGCCCGAGTAACGACTCGCATGACCAAGTCTCCGTCTAGAAATGTCAGTTTGGTCGAGCTACATAAACTTGGAAAATAATGGAATCGCATATATATGCCTGCTGATATACATACACGTCCATGTTTGATGATTACATTTTCACAATGTGCTGTAATAGTTCATGTCTAATCATCTCAACTACAATCGTAATCAGTGTAGCTTGTGAGCTGCAAAAAAATAATCTAATATGGTTGACCAACATCAAAAATTGTTGAATCTTACAAGTTATATCCTACAATATTATGTCCTGGAAAAATGACGGTATTACATTTGAAATACATATAATTTCATTCCTTCCAACTAAATATGTAACATATGAAAGCTCAGCATTTTCCAAAAGAAAGAGATGGAGATGATGTATAAGATAAGACCTGGAGTAAAGTCTGACTGATTTCCTGAACATTAACCATCGAGTGAAAAAAAGTCTTCAATGCCTGACCAAAAACACATCGCAGTGCTTTTGCTATATGCAGGAGAGGAAAAATCAATTACATCTGACAATGGACCAATACAAGCAGCAAAATAAAGCAGCTATCTGACAGCTGCACCGACACTCAATACACCAAGACCACCTCCAGTCATAAAACACACACACACACACACACACACACACACACACACACACACACACACACACACCACACACACCACGCACGCACGCACGCACACACACACACACACACACACACACGTGACGAATACCAACAAGTGCATATGTAATATAAAGAACACGTCCAGGAAATCAAGACCATTACACTCATAGTGCAGTAGTATCATTTACATCATTCATGTGAAGGTATTCTGAATGAGGCTCCCTCTACCATTCACAGGTTGAACGGTAGTATTGCGCAATGCTCCATGTCGCTACCCATACTGCACGTGCCAACTTTCTACCATATGTGATTAATGAAAGCACAGTGCTGGTTTTATATTTGTTGAAATTTCAAACATTCCGAAAGATAATATGAATGGATGACAGTTTGTACTAAAGTTAGAGCCGGATTCATGCAACCAGACGAATATTGAGACAGTAATAGTCTTGGTAGATATGCCTGCAGCTCACCTCTTGATAATCTTCTCAATTAAGTTCTAAACTCTGATCTTGCTTTACAAAAGTTACATGTATGATCGAGCTTCAATGACAAAAAAATGCTGGCAACATGTGGTGAATGGACAGATCAGATAACGTGGTGACATACCTTCATGTTCCTGCCCAACAAGCCACGCCATCCTCTTCCTGTACCGTTCTGCCGAGTGTGTGCTACCACCAGACCCAACCACCAGCATATAGTATGCACAGTGGTCGGTCCTGTCCCACCAGCTATTAAATCTCCCAGGCAGTGCGTCTCTACTTCTGCAGGCCTGCAATACGCATGGGACACTCACTCGGGCCTTGGTGCGTCCTCTGCCAGGCTCCTACAGCCTTCACTGCCACTGCGATCATTGCATGAGCCACCATCACAATGGCAGGGTACTTATCACACTGACCAGTACCATTTGAATACTATTGTCCTTTCAATCTATTATCCAGCTCTGAACTGAAACCCACTCCCCAGAGGAAATGGAGATGTTCTGGCATGGTAGTCCCACTCCATGAGCCCAGTGGACATCCATCCCGCCAATTGGCAGTCAGACCTAATGCATACCATAACCAGATAAATTCGGCATATAAATGATTGGCAAACAAAAGATCAACCGGGTCCAGCCAGCAAAGGAAACAACTATTTTCAACAATTTAGTAATTTGGCCTTCGCCAGAGAATTATTACCGGGGCTATTTCAGATATAGTGACAAGTGTTGGTGAGAATAGGAAAGGAATTAGGGTGATCGATGGGTGGTTATGTGAACAAAATCCCATCCATGGCTTTCTATTTCCGTTGGCAGTCATTACACCCCGGATGCAGCTTGTCAAAGAAGGGTGATGAACCCCATATCTGTCCCATTCAGCTGCAGCTCTCCCCAGCCCCTAATATGGCCTTAAATAGGTCCTTGATAGGGCCACGAGGACCTGATTGCAGCCTCCATACCACTTGACAGACCGCTCTATTTGTACAATTATCTTCGCATGTTCTTGTCTCCCAGGGACATGGTCAGCTTAGTCCATAACTGGTCATTATGATTAAGGGGACCCTCCAATTGATGCAGTAATAGGGGATTAGCTTACCAAATGCTGGTTCCAAATAATGTTCTACATTGTTACAAAATTATCCTAAACTTGACATGTTGCTGGCCATCATTAGAGCATGGGATTTGATTAGTGAGGGAATAGGAATGGTTCTAATGAGTAGTTACTTGGTGGAGCTGGGTGGAGGGAGGTGGAGCGGTATGGCAGATGTCCATACATACTCCTGCATACTGAATTAGCTGTGTGTGTTTAGCTTGTATGGCCCGCTGATGGTGTTATATCTTTGTCAGTGTGGTCTTGTCAATCACCAGTCTAGTACACGTGATGCTAGCCAATAAAACTGGGTTATGTCAACTCATAGAATGCTTCAATATCCCAGTTTCTACTCGGAGGTAGTATTACTGATCCAATAAATGTAGGATTAGATAATGGACAAAAATGCCAATTCTTAATCTAAAACAATATGACTGCTTGTTAAACATCTAGAACAGATGCTACAGAATGAAATGTAGATCGAATGCCATTTCAATGCATTAAAAAGTTGAAATGCTACTTTAAATTGTGCATCAATAAATAAATATGCAAAACACAGATTCCATTTGCTTCAATATTTATTGTGTAGATGTGCACTACTTACAGATGATGCTGTTATCACAGCATGAACATTATTCTAAACTTGATCAAACAATATGATTTAAAGAAGATGTAAGTTGAACCAGGAAACCATGTATCAGTCAGAATGCAACACGAGAAATCAAAAGATATTGGATATACAAAGGATGTTGTGCTGAAAGTGTCGCTTCATGATAGATGATAACCCTTCTAAAACTGAAAATAGAAATCTAAATTAAACGTTTATTAGTATAAATGGTCAAAAGTAGCTCCATGATTTACATCTATCTAATTATCCATCTATTCCACCCATTCCACCCATCTATCTACATTTCTATCTTTCCGTATTCCCTTCATATATCCTGTTTTTCTATAAACTCTCTTTACATTTCTAAATTCCATTCCCCATATCTGAAAAAGTAAATCTATTTCCACAGCTAGGGATATTAGTTTATTAGTATAAATGGTCAAAAGTAGCTCCATGATTTACATCTACTGTAAATCAGGAAATTAATGCGAGCAGGATATTAATGCAAAATATGCGATTGGCTTATGGCCGCATTTAATTCCTACGCATTATGGAAAATAATGAAAGGTACGTCCGGGGAAAAAACATGAATAGAGGTCGATCGCATTTAATTCTTGTCGCATTTATGTCCAAAAGCTTGAGGTCGCATTAAATTAGTGACGCATTAATTTCCTGATTTACAGTATCTAATTATCCATCTATTCCACCCATTCCACCCATCTATCTACATTTCTCTCTATCTTTCCGTATTCCCTTCACGTATCCTGTTTTTCTATAAACTCTCTTTACATTTCTAAATTCCATTCCCCATATCTGAAAAAATAAATCTATTTCCACAGCTAGGGGTATTTCAATGTGGATTTGCCAGTATTGTAACTGTACTATATATGTGTTTATGTTTTGTTTAAAAATAAAGTTAGCTAGGAAATTGATGTGGATGCGTCTGCATATCTGCGTATAGGCAGCTATGCACCTGAGTTCATGATTTAAACCTGGATACTGAATCACGTGTAATACATCGCCAACTGAGACAGCTACCACTAGAGTTACCTCCCTCCCTGTGGGGAGTCACAGGATCACCGCTGGACTAGGAATGTCAAACCACTAACACTGTGAGCTGTAGTCTCTATGGGCTAACCACAGGAACAGTCATATTTACCTTGGCTTGTGTGTAAATGTGTTAATGTGTACAGCCATTTATACTTACATTGACCAAATCTCACATATATCATGTCAAGTTAGCATTACAGCTAGGCCTCTCCCAGATGAAATGCTGTATTAGGCAAAACCACTGTTCTTTAGCGTATCTCTGATTGCCTTTTGGCATGGAAAGTTAAATATGTATTACAAATCAGAGAAATGTGTGCAAGGCTATTTCTCTCAGATATATCAAGAGTAAGGCCACGGTTATTTGATTCCTTGGTTTACGGATCCACTGACTCGATTTTTAAAACTTTGAAAATATATATTCCACCGACGGTGTACTAGACTTTAGAAAATTATAAAAATAAATGGTGAAGGAAAAAGTCATATAAACCATCATTAAACATGAAGAAAGACCGGCAGGTGATGGTTGAAACAAAATAGAAGCCAATTTGATTTGCTACTGGCAAATATGTATAACAAAAGTCTAATTTATAAAATATTCGCAAGCATGCAGTACTTTGAAAATAACTGTACATTCAAATCTGAACACTTTATTCACTGGTGTTTATAACAATTATTAACAATTATATTTATTTTCTGTCAACCGACCATTATGATCTCCAATTATTATTATTTTTATATTGGACCTAACCGACTGGACAAAATAAAAAATTATATTTATTCATATCTTCGACTTCCCAAGCCAAAATTATCACAGAAAAATCCCTAAACCATGGAATCAAATAACTATGGCCGAAATACAAGAACAAAAACACAATCTGTTACTGCCTAAACTATGGTCTACACAATAGTTCAGTATTTGGCCATCACTGGGGGCAGCAGGGCAGTGACTGGATATGGCTGGGACTAATTAGGGGACATACCTTTACATTTGTGACCTTGTCAGGCATTTCCTCATCCCCACCAGTAAATCTACGTCATGGTGTCTTATAGAGAAATGCTGTTAAGTGTGTACTACTAGGATGTGATGGGATATTCTCCTGGGTCCAGTTGCACGAAGCTCTTGTAGGCTACAATAGTTGTACGGACTTACAACTGCCGTTACAATAGTTGTAGTGCTGTCTAATTCAGATGGCCTACAAGAGCATCGTGCAACCCAATTCCAAATGTAGAAGACTCTATAATTGGACTTACAACTATTGTAGCGCTACAAGAGCGTCGTGCAACTCCACTCAGGGCTGTAGACATGCTCCAGAATTATAGTTATTAATGATAATTTGAAATGTATATATTAATATAGCACTTTAGCAGGTTAATTTAAAAAAAAAAAAAGAATTTGTGCATAAGACTATCACTAGTTACAAATGTGAAAAATTATGAATTCGCTGAGATTTTACAGTGTATACAAAAATAATTATGCTTTTTACAATGCCATACATCATTGAAACGTCTTCATATAAATACATTCTTGTATTCACTATAATAACTTTATATATTTGGACTCGTAAATAAAAATAGAACAATGATCCATATTTTGAACTTATCAAAAAAATTATTCAAGTCGGCAACCTATCATTATCAGTTGTCAGTCACAATAGTTACATCGTGCAAGTGGTTTTCACTACTCATGCTACAGATATTCAGTTACATCGGCAAGATTCGTAACATGTATAGATTTAACCAATACAGAGACGCAAAGCCGACTGAAATTACTTACTTTTACAAAACTCAGGAACGGTAATTAAAATACACCAGTAATTAACATACACCTATCATAATACTGCATCATTAATACGTATAAATAAATCCATATCCAGACCAGGCTCAGGAGTTCTCTAATCGTGGCTGATGGAAAGCAGTTGTCTGGAAGGAGTCCTTTACCATGTTTACCCAGGCACTCCCACCCCAGGGCAGCCGTCAGTAAAAGCTTGAAAGGGGAATTCAAATGCACGCCTTCCAGACAGGAATGGGCGACACGAATCAGGATGTGTATGAATGTAATATGTAGTAATTGTATATCCTGTACAGTGTGCTATGATTAGAGGGATTATCATGACATTTTTCGGAAGCTATGTTAACAGTTCTCAATTGGGGGGGGAGGGGATTTCAACTCTCATTATGCAACGTGTAAGAGACGACATCAATTAATTCTTACTGCTACAGTTACTGCAATCAAGTCATTCACCACAATTATAATTTTGAAGTCCAGATCGTAAATGTCAAGAACAAAACGGTCTCTTTAATAACTTTAACAGCTACTAATGACATATCCACCTACTTGTTGCAGCCCAATTGTAGCCTGCTTGGATGCTATGGGGGTATCCCTTGTCATCAGATCCCAATAATTAGCATGATTAACACATTAATTACTTGTCCCTGTGTCAGCAGGCAGAGACAATCAGGATGTCATGCTATATTACAATGTGGGTCATTTCCTGGGTCACGGCAACGGTCAGGCCAAAGGTCACAGTCAGACATTCAATACTGCACATGCCACGTATTTAATAATACGGTAATTTATATTATAGTTAATCACAGATCGGAAATGTTCTTAGGGTCTTCATCGCTTTCAAATATGTATGGAAAACCAAACAGCATGTTGAATGCTGAATTATACTTTTCTATTTTAAAAGTTGTTAATTTTTTTTTTATTGCGGTTTAGAGCCGCTTTCAAGATTCTTTCACTTATATCACGACAGTTTAGAGCAGGAGGAAACCCACAACATCCATAGTGCTGAATGTTGAAGTAAATCTGTGAGGATCGACTGGTACTGACAAGATTAAGGATGATAACTGCATTGCCATTCCACAGACAATGCATCCCATCAATACTAAATCCTATCAAAATCTATAACTCTTTATAATGTATTAATTATAGAAATATTAATAATACTGTAGTATGGTACTGACTCCTGGTTTCCATGTGAATGTGGAATAAACAGAAAGTACACAAATCTACAGAATTATAAAGTGAAAACTTTGCTGGCGAAAAATTTAAGTTGAATAGTGGCAGATCTGGGGGATGAATAAGGGTCTAATCGAATGCATTTTGGAGTAAGTATCAAAATAGAAACCTGACCTCACAACACCTCTACAGTCAGTACACACTATAACCTACACAACCACATCTGTCCTCAAAACACCTCTATAGTCAGTACACACACTATAACCTACACAACTACATCTGTCCTCACAACACCTCTACAGTCAGTACACACACTATAACCTACATACCAGGCCAAGTCATAGGCTCCCAAGACAGGAATGTGAGGGAGGTATTCTGGAAGCAAGAATCACAACATCTCCTGGAGGAATAAACTGGTCCAGGCACACTGACTTAGCAGGGTCAGCTAACATGCACAAGTATAGCACACATACAACTAGATGCACACAACAGCAGATCTGGCACAGCTATACTAGATACCTCCTTTATCTGCACTTTCCTTTACCAGTACCTCTCTCCTTTACCTCCCTTAAACTGGTTACCTCCTTTACCTGCTACCCACTTTAACCTTAAATCCTTCTATTATTAATACTACTATTGTCAGCGCTTTGAGCATGCTTAGGTGTGTAGGTTTAGCACATTATAAGTTATTAATCTGTTAACTGTTACCTCCTTTAACTTGTCAATTCCTTTATGCAGTACCTCTCTCCATCACCCCCTGCCACCCCCTTTAACTGGTACCTACTTTACAGTACCCGCTACCCCCCTTAACTATTACCTCCTTGTGTGTGTGTTTACTGCTTTGACAGTTGCCTTCCAGCTTAGCTGATTTCAGCAGACTGGTCCTTCCTTGGGAAGCATGTGTCTCACAGCATGGAGCTGGGTAGTGATGAATATTATTGTCTGCTTGTACTAGTCTGGATTTCCACCAGTATTTATAGTGCTAGCACACTTGAAATACCACGTGTCGCAGTTGAACATGGGTATCCCACTCAGACACTTTGTGCCGACTGAGCCGACCAGCCGTTGCTGTATACTTCCCTTTTAATGCTTAGCGCCAAGCAGGGGGACAACAACTACCATCTTTTAACGTCGAACCCGCGACCTTCAGCACTCCGGGCTGCCGCTCTAACCATTATGCCAAGGAGCCGGCTTACCTCCGCTACCTGCTATCGCTTTTATGCTTTTAACTGTTACCTCCTTCACCTTCTACCTCATACTTCTTTACCTGCTATCTCCTTCACCTAACAGAAGTGATGTCTGAACACGACAATGTATTGTATACAATTTGTACTGTAAGCCAAGTAGAAACATGGTCAACACTGAGATGTTCTACACAACACGACCAAGCAACAACCCATCCCTGCTTTGAAAAACAAATGCATGCCTGCAAAAATAAATGTTTGGTCTTTGAAGCCAACAAACTAAATAATCATGTGTCTCAAAAAATATCCTGGGAGTGGGCTCAACATTAGAAATATGAGATCAGATAACATTTTTGTTCTATATTATATGTTAAAGCACTCAATGTATACACATTTTTTATTTATTTATTTTTTTGATTGGGGTTTTAAGTCGCTTTCAAGATTCTTTCACTTATATCACGACTTGTCAGTTTAGGGCAGGAGGAAACCCGCAACATCCGTAGCACTGAATGTTGCAGTAAACCTGCGAGCACCGGCTGGTACTGACAAGACCAAGAATGATAACTGCATTACCACTCTACAGACATCGCATCTTATCAATATCGCGTCAGAAAGGTATTTGAACCTGGAACCTTTGGCTCCGAAACCCAATGTTTTACCACTGCGCTACCACCCGCCCTATCTGGTTGTAATAATGGATTAATAAGTGTTGGAATATAACCCACTAGTATTCTTCAACAGCTGTGTATCGCATATGAATGTGTAATCTTGACTGTACATATCACATAAACTAACTCAGTTTCATCAGTAGATATTTTGTATTAGCTACTATATACTACCACTCAAGAACACAAAATGAATACACACAATTGATGACTTAAACTTCATATTGATGAAACTACGAGTCATGGAAATATATGCCAAGTATTGCAATAATATATTAGAAGACCTCAATTTATGGACGAGTTACTTCATACAACAGGTCAATATTTGAAAATTGGGTGTTTGGATTGACATTATTGAATCTCCAATCTTGGAACTTCCATAAGGGAGGAAACTCTTGCCATCTTATCTTGACAATATTGACTGAGTGAGGAACGGTATACTCTCCCAGGGAGACTGGAATAACTGGTTATTTGATATCCAGCCTTACACGCACAGAAAACTCAATTTGATTGGAAACCTACTAGATCAATAAAATATCCATATTACTAGAAAATTGTGTATCTTAAATCCAATCATTCCTCTTAATTGCATTTGCATACATTTTATTTCTTTAATATTTATGAGAAATTCAGTACAGGCAAGCACCACTGAGCACCTCCAAATGGATATTGGGTGCTACATAAGTACAGTATTATTATTGCATTATCATTGTGTTCGAGCATCTCCAGTAGCCAATACACGATACATTTAAGATGAATTAATTCAAGCATTATATCAATAGACTTAGGATACTAGGATGCAAGTACTGCCACTACTATGTATATACATTGCAATCAAAAGTGTTTCTGACAGGATGCTTCCCGAAGAATCCTCTAGAGAAATACTACTTTCACATAACAGTTTCTGGGCTTATTTCGACCAATGGCGCAGATTCTCTTCAATATTGAACAATAATTGCTTCCTGGAAAGAAGTGTGAATTCTACTATTGTAAAAAATGGACGGATGTGTCAAAAGTAATTATGACAGGCAAGTAGGAAATGAGTTATTCATGTCGGTAGAATTAGCTGGCTGTTTCTTCAAACATTTGTATCCATGTGCTGTTTACTATGCATAAACCCACTATAATTGCTTCCACAGTATATGGGTATATAGAAATTACCATTGTTTTCGTACATAGCTGAGATCAATAAGATTCAATATTGCTAACATGTAGAGAAACAATGCAATGATAATAACCCTTTAACTCTTTCCATGCTGGAGGCAACCAGAGATGCCCTAAAGAGCACTGCTTGTGCCTAATCCAGCAGATAGAGGGTAAATAATAAGAGATACAGCAACAATACAATAATAATAGACCTTTAATAATAAGAGATTATCTGGTGTTTTCATGAAGAGCACAGACTATTGATAACTGACAGTTCCTATCGCTACCAAATTATGCAAGGTAAAAAAAAACCCACACCTTTTAACCTAAATAATAATAATATTTATTATTAAAATAGAAAGACTTGACTATAACATTGTTATACAGCCAAGTCATAAAAATTTGACTTTCTGAAATGTACAACGATTCAATGTACTGAACTCACTAAAGTTGCCAAATGATATACATTCACCTTTTAAATTAATTTTTTTAATTGGGGTTTAGAGACGCTTTCAAGATTCTTTCACTTATATCACAACTTGTCAGTTTAGGGCAGGAGGAAACCCACAACATCCGTAGCGCTG